>JAODAL010025795.1:0-57962 GCA_025379985.1 Phyllomedusa bahiana | reverse complement strand
AACAGTCCCACACTATGGAGCCTTTACTTAAAGGGGGGTCACATTTGGACCTTTTTACAAAAGGGGACCTTCAATTTGGGGGGAGCCTCTACTTAAGAGCGGTTCCCTTTGGGAGCCTCTATTTTAAAGAGGGGTCACACTTGGGCCTTACTTAAGAGCGTCACACTTGGGGGGTCCAACTTAAGGGGGGTCACACAAGGGGACCTCTACAAAGAGCGAAAACCCCATTGGGAGCCTTACTTAAAAGGGGGGTGTTCCCCACTTGGGGGCCTTACATAAGAGGGGTAATTTTGGAACTCTACTAAAGAGCGGCACACTTGGGGCCCCTCTCTTAAGAGCGGTCCACCTTGGACCCCACTTAAAGCGGTCACACAAAGGGGGATCCTCTACTTAAGAGCGGCACACTTGGAGCCCTACTTAAAAGCGGTCACATAGGGGCCTCTCTTAAGAGCATCAACTAGTAGTCTCTATTTTAAAAGAGCGGTTCACACTTGGAGCTCACAAAAGGGGCGGTCCCCCACTTGGGGGGCCCTCTATTAAAACGGGGTCACACTTTGGACTCTTGTAAGCGGTCCCCCTTGGATTCTCTACTTAAGAGCGGTTAAACCTTGGGCCCTTTTAACTAAAGCGGGGTCCCCCACTTGGGGGTCTCACTTAAGAGGGGGTTTCACACTATGGAGCCTTTACAAAGACTTCACATTTGGGGGAGGCCTCTACTAAAAAACGGCCCCCCCTTGGGGACCTCTATTTTAAGAAGCATAAACACTTGGATTTTTATTAAGAGCGGTCACACTTGGAGCCACTATTTTAAAGAGCGGTAAAATTGGAGGCCTCTACTTAAAGCAGTAACCCCCCCTTGGGGCCTCTACTTAAGAGGGGGTCACACTTGGGGGGCCCTTTACTAAAAAGGGGCGTCACCCCTTGGAGCCTTTACTATAAGAGCGGTCACAACTTGGGCCCTCACTTAAGAGCTTCCCACATTTACCTTATTTAAAAGCGGTCCCCAAAAATGGACCTTTATGTAAGAGCAGCCCCAAAAAGGGAGCCTACTTAAAGCGGCCCACCTTGGAGCCTCTACTGTAAGACGGCCCCACACAGGGGGAGCCTTATTTTAAAAGAGCGGTCCCCCGGGGGAGCCTCACTTAAGACGGGTCACACTAGGGTCTCTACTAAGAGCGGTCACACTATGGACCTTCTTAAGGCGTCACACTGTGGAGCCCTCACTTAAGAGCGGTAACAATGGAGCCACAATAAGGCAGTCACCTATGGAGCTCTACTTAAGACGTCAACTTGGGGGGTTTTTTCTACTTAAGAGCGGCCAAAACTTGGAGTCTTACTTAAACGGAAAACCCTATGGAGCCTCTACTTAAGGAGGCGGTACACTTGGAGCCCTCTACTTAACGGGTCAACTGGGGCTCTACTTTAAGAGCCCCTTGGATCTCGGGCGGGCACACTTGGACCTCTACTTAAAGACGGTCCCACACTTGGAGCCCCTACTTAAGGGGGTCACCAAATGGGCCTCTACAAAAAAGGCTCACACTTGGAACCTATTAAGAGCGGGTCACACTTGGGGGAGCCTCTACTAAGAGCGTCACACTATGGGACCTTTTAATTTAAGGGGGGGGGTCACACTGGAGCCTCTACTTTTAAGGGGGGTCACACTTGGAGCCTCACTTAAAAACCCGGGCAACTTGGAGCTCTACTTTAGAGGGGTCACACTTGGGGATTACTTAAGGGGTCCCCCATTGGGGGCTCACTTAAGAACGGTACACAGGGGGTCACTATAAGAGCTTCACACTATGGATCTCATTTTAAGAGGGCCCAAACTTGGGGAGGCTCAACTTAAGAGGGGTCCCATGGAGCTCTACTTTAAGGGGGTACTTTCTTGGGCCTTTTACAAAGAGCGTCACACTTGGAGCTCTACTGTAAGAGGGGGGTCACATTTGGGGACCCCTCTACTTAAGAGCGTCACACAAGGGGACCCCCTTACTGAAGGCGGGTCACACAGGGGGGCCTCTACTGTAAGACGGGACCCCTTTTTGGGAGCCTTACTTAAGGGGGTCACACTAGGGGGGGTCTAACTTAAGAGCTCACACATGGGGCCTCTACTTAAGAGCGGTCACATTTTGGAGCCTCTACGTAAAGCTTTCCACTTTTCCCCTCTACTTAAGAAGCAGTAACATTTGGGAAAACCTTTTACTTAAAGGGGGTCCCTTGGACCCTTTTACTTAAAAGAGGGGTCACACTTGGAGCCTCTACTAAAGAGCGGTCACCATGGAGCTCTCGTAAAGCGGTCACACTTGGAGCCTTTAAAGGGGTTAAACATTTGTGGGGGTCTCTACTGTAAAAAAAGGGGGTTCTCCCCTTTTGGAAAATCCTCCCCGTAAAACCATTGGGAAGGCCTCTATTTAAAGACCCGGCCCCCACACTTGGATCCCCCCCCTACTGTAAAAAGGCGGTCCCCCCAATTGGGGCCCAAAAAAAATAAAAAAGGCCCCCCCCAACAACTGGGGGGAACCCCTAACCTTGTAAGACGGTTTCAAAAACCTAGGGGAGCCCCCCCTACGGGTAAAAAGGGCCCCCACCCCCCCCCCAACCTTAAAAATGCCCCTCTACGGGGTAAAAACGGGCCACACTGTGGAAGGGCCCCTTTTTAATCCCTAGGCGGCCCCACATTTGGGGGGAGCCCCCACTGAAAGAAGGGTCAAAAATTTGGGGGGCCCCCTCTATTTTGTAAGGGGCGTCCCAACAAATGGACCCCCCCCTTACAAAAGGGGGGTCACCCATTTGGGGGAGGTCTCAACTTAAAAAAAAAGGGGTCACCCCAAAGGGACCCCTTCTACTTTTAAGAAGCGGTCACCCCGGGGAAATTTCCCCCTCATTTTAAAAGAGCAAGCCCCCAAAAACTTGGGGGCCTCAATTTTAAAAAAAGCGGCCCCCAAAACTTTGGCCCCAAAAAGAAAAGAGGGGGCTCACCTTGGGGGGGCCCCCCCTTCCCTTTAAATGAGCTTTCCCAAACCATTTGGGGGGTTTTTCTCTACTGTAAAAAGCGGCCCCCACACTTTAGGAACCCCCCTACTTTAAGAGGGGCCCACACTTGGGGGAAGGCCCTCCCCTTTTAAAAAAAGGGGCGGCCCCCCCCCCCCACAAAAAAGGGGGCCCCCCCCCCCCCTACTGTAAAAAGGGGAAAAACACATTGGGACCTCTACGTAAAAACCCGGTCACATTTTTTTGGGGTTTTCCCCCCAACTTTAAGAGGGGTTCCAAAACTTTGGAGGCCCCCCCCCTTACTGTAAGTGGGGGCCCCCACACAAATGGAGCCCCCCTACGAAAAGAGTTTTTCCCAAAATTTTTGGGGCCCCCTTTTACATAAAAAAAGCGGCCCCCAAAACTGTGGAATCCCCCCCTACTTTTAAACCCAATTTCCACTTAAAGGTCCTCTCCCTTTTTAAGGGGGGGGTTTCCACACTAGGGGCCCCCTCTACTGTAAAGCGGCCCACACTTGGGGGCCTCTACAAAAAGAGGGGTCCACTATGGGGGGGCCCCTTCTACTATAAAGAGCGTCAAAACTTTGGGAAGTTTTCTACTTAAAAGCTTTCCATTTAAAGGAAAGGCCCTCCAACTAAAAAAGAGCGACCCAAAAACGGGGGGGCCCCCTACTGTAAGACCCCGGTCCCCCCCTTTGGAGCCAAACTTAAAAAAAGGGGGTCCAAAACGGGGGGAAAGGCCCTTACTGTAAAGCGGCCCCCCACACGGGTGGACCCCCCCTCCCTGAAAGGGGGGTTTCCCCATTTAAGGGGCCCCTAAAGGTAAAAAGCCCCCCCAAAAACTGTGGGGGCCCCCCCTAACCGGGTAAAACCCGGCCCCCCAACATTTAAAATGGGGGGCCTCTACTTAAGAGCTTTTCCACCCCCCCCCTTGGGGAAGCCCCCCCCCCAAACTGTAAAGGGGCCCCACACGGGTGGGGGTGCCCAAAACTGTAAGAGGGGCCCCAAAAAACGGGGGGACCCCCCCTTCGGGAAAAAAGCCGGTCCCCCCAACCCTGTGGGGGGCCCCCCAACGGGAAAAAGAGCGGCCCCCACACTGGGGAAAAGGCCTCAACTGTAAAAAAGGCCCCAACCCCTGTGGGGAGCCTCCTGGGGACACACACTTGGACCCTCAAAAACGGGGTAAAAACCGGCCCCACAACTTTTGGGGGCCCAACTTTAAAAAGGGGGTTTCCCCCCCCCCCCCCCCTTGGAGCCCCCCTACGGGTAAGAGCGGGTTCACACTTGGGGGCCCTCTACGGGTTAAAGCGTCCCCCCCCCCAACCTTGGCCCCCCTCAAAACTGAAAAAGAGCGGTCCCCCCCCACTATAGGAAAAGGCCTTTTACGAAAAAAGGGGCCCCCCACCCCCTTGGAAGGTAGCCCAAAAACGAAAAAGAGGGGCCCCACACTTGGGGACCTCTACTGTAAAAACGGCCCCCCCCACACGGGGGGAAGTCCCCCTACGGAAAAGCCGGCCACACGGGGAAGCCCCCCCCTACTGTAAAGCGGCCCCACCACTTGGGGGAAGGCCCCTCAACTAAAAAAATAGCGCAAAACTATGGATCCCTTTTTCTACTATAAGACGGCCCACACTAGTAAATCTTTTACGGGGTTAACCGAGCGGTTCCCCCTTGTGGGGGAAGGCCCCCCCCTACTGTAAAAAGGGGTTTCCAACAATTTTGGGGGGTTATTTTCCCCCCCAAACGTAAGGGGGGGCCCCACATTTGGGGGAAAGCCCCTTCAAAACAAAAGAGCGGTCCCCCTTTGGGGGAAAGGTCCCCCCCCAAACTTAAAGGGGCCCACCCCCCCCCCAAGGGAGCCTTTTTTATCTTTTTTCCCAATTTGGGACCCCTAACCTGAAAACCCCGGCCCCAACATTTAATGGGGGGCCCTCTACAAAAAGAGGGGCCCACATTTGGGGAGCCCCCCTACTGTAAGGGGCGACCCCCCCCCTTTGGAGTCCCCCCCCAAAACTGTAAAGGGGGGGGGCCCCCCCACATATGGGGGCCCCCCCCTCCCTTAATTAAAGGGGTTTCCCCCCATTTAAAAAAGGCCCTTTTCCCTTAAAAAGGAGGGGTTTCACACTGGAAAGGTCTAAAAAATTTAAGAGGCAAAAAAACACCCCTTGGAAACCCCCCTCCCCCTTTAAAAAGCGTCCCCCAATTTTTGGGGGGGAAAGGGCCCCCCAAACCAATTTAAAAAAGGCCCCCCAAAAACCTTGGGGAAGGCCCCGTTAATTTTTTAAAAAGGGGCCCCCCCCAACCGTGGGAGGTAAACCAAAATTAAAAAGGGGGCCCCCACCCCTTGGGGGGCCCCCAAACTTTTAAAGAAAATTTCCCACACTTTTGGACCCCCTCTACTTTTAAATTTTGGGTTTATTAAAATTCGGTTTAAAACCCATTTGGGGAGCCCCCCCCTACTAAAAAGAAGGCGGGCCCACACATTGGGGGGCCCCCTACTTTTAAAAAAGCGTTCACATTTTTGGAAAAGCCCCCCAAATTTTAAAAGAGCTTTTCCCAACACCGGGGGAACCCTACTGTAAAAAAGGGGCCCCCACCCCAGGGAACCCCCCTCCCCTTTTAAAAAAGCCCCCCAACACTGTGGACCCCTAATTTTAAGGGGGCCCATTTTGGGAGCCCCCCCTACTAAAAGAGGGGTTTCACACTTTGGACCCTTTACTATAAAAGCGGCCCAAACACTGGGACCCCCTCAAACTTTTAAAAACCCGGCCCCACATTTTTGGAAAGGTTTTCCTCCCCGGGGAAAAGAGGGGCCCCCACACTGTGGGGGGCCCCCCCTACTGGGGGGGGGGGGGGGGAACACACAGTGGGGGGCCCCCCTTATTTGGAAAGGGAGCGTAACACTAGGGAAAACCCCCTACTATAAGAGGCGGTCCCCCTTGGGACCCTTTCAAAACGGGAAGAGCGGCAAAACTTGGGGGGGCCACCCCCTTTACTGTAAAAGCGGTCCCCCAATTTGTGGGGGGGTCCCCCCCTACTGTAAGACGGTCACACTAGGAGCCCCCTACGGTAAAGCGGGCCAACCACGTGGACCCTCTACTTAAGGGGCGGGTCCCCACATGGGGGGCCAAAAACTAAAAATCGGCCCCCCAAACCGGGGGACCCCCTCCCCCCTTTTTAAAAAAGGCGGGCCCCACCCCCCCCCCTGGGGGAAGCCTTTCCCGGGGGAAAAGAGCAGCCCCACATTTGGGAAACCCCCTCAAACGGGAAAAAAAGCGTCAAAACTTTTTTGGGGCCCCCCCCCCCAAAACGAAAAAGGGGTTCCCCCTGGGCCCCCCTCTCCCTTTTTAAGAGCTTTTCCAACATTTTGGACCCCCTACTGTAAGAGGGAAAAACAAAAAGGGAGCCTCTACGAAAAAAGAAAAACAAAATCACACTGGGGGGTTCCCCAAAACTGAAAAAGGGGGGAAAAATGGGGAAGAGGCGGCCCAAAAACCTTGGGGAAAGGCCCCCCTACGAAAGACCCGGTTCCACACTTTGGGGGGGCCCCCCCCCTAAACTGGTTAAGAGCGGCCCCCAACCTGTGGGAGGGGGTTCAAACCGGGAAAGAGGGGGCCCCAAAACGGGTGGGGGGTCCCTACTTGAAAAAGAGCGGTCCCCCCCCAAACCCAAACCCTTTTTTAAGAAAGGGGAATTGGGGGCCCCATTTGGCCCCCCCAAGAAAAAATTCCCCCTTAAAATTTTCCAAAAATTTTGAAGGGGAAACCAAAAAACCCCTAAAAGTTTTTTTTTTTTTCCCAAAATTTATTTTTTACCTTCCCCAAAGGAAACCCCCTATAAAAATTCCATAATTTTTTAATTTTCTATCTAACCCCAATAAAACCAAAAAAATAGGGGGGGTCCCCCCGGAAAGGCCCCCCACGTCCCCCCCTAAAAACCCCCGGGGCGGGGCCCAAAATTCAGCCCCCCTTTTTCCCTCTTTTAAAGCTAAAAAATTTCCAAAAAACAGTTAATAAAACCCAAAACACAAATAAAAAAGGCCATAGGATTTGGGTTACCCTTCATCAAAAGGGAAAAGGATAAAAATTATTTTTTTTTTTTTTAAAAAATTTTTTAATAAAAATTTTTGTTAAAAAAAAAGGCACATAGGAAAAAACCATTGGGAAAGGAAAATTCCCCGCTGTTTGGGAAAAACGGGAAAAAAAATTTGGGAGGTTTTCCCCCCCGGGTTTTTTTGTCCTTTTTTGACCCCTTTTAAGTGAAAACCCCCGGAAAATGGGTAAGGGTTTTGGAAAATTTGTGGGTTTTCAGCCGCCACCCCGGCAGGTTAATTTTCCCCCAAAAAAAAAAGGTGGGCCCCTAAAACATTTTAAAAGTCCCCGCCCCCCAAAGGGGCTGGGCCCCAAAGGCTTTTCCGGCCCCCAAAAGGTTTCCCAAGGCTCACCCGTTGTTTGGGAACTAAATGGTTTTTTTAAAAAGTACATTTTGGCCCCAGTGCTCCCGGTGGTTTTGGACCCCCCCCCCCCCTTTGTTTTCTTTAGGGGCCCCCCAAAAGTGGGGGTTCCCTAAAGGCCCCCTTGTTAAGTTCCCCCAAAAACCTTTTGGGGTTCCCAAGGTTTTTTTATCTTTTTCCCCCAACCCTTAAAGGGGGCCTGCCCTAAAGGTTTTCCCCTGTTCCGAAAACCGTGCTAAACCCTGGGGGCTTGCCCCAAAAAGGTCCCCCCCCTGAAACCAGGGGCTAAACCCAAAGGGCCCGTGCATGGGGGGGGGGTTTTGTCAACCGGTGCCCCTTCCCACTTGCAACTTTTCAAAAGGGTTTCCCTGCCCCCACCCTTTTCCCCCCCGGGCCGCTGCACCCTTTTAAAAAAGGGTCCCCCCCCGGGGCTCCAAGGGGGCTGCAGCAGCCCCCTATGGGTCCTGCCCCCCATTCTCACCCAATGCTGCTGCCCTAAAAGGTTTCTGTCACCGGTCCCCCTAAACCACGCAATTTTCCCTAAAAGGCCCCCGTCACCGTCCCCCCACCCAACTCCCCGCCTGCCCCCTAAAGGCCTTTTCACCGTCCCTCAGGGGGGGGGCTGCAGCGGGTCAAATGGGTTTTTGGGGCCCCCCCGTGCTCATTTGCGGCAGCTGTCCCCCCAAAAAAAGGGGGGGTTTCCCCCCCCCAAAGGGGGGCCCTCACCACGGGCGGGCTCCCCTATAGGTTTTTGGGGTCACCGGGGGGTTTTCCCCCGGGGCCGGCCCCCTTTTTCCAAAAAGGTTTTCCTTTTTTCCCCGGGTGCCCCACCGCAGGGGCCCTTGTCCTTATTTTTTTTCCAAATCCCCCCCTGCTCCCCCACGGGCGGTTTGTCAAAAGGGTTTTTTTCCAAATTCCCCCGGCCCCCAACCCCCGGGTCCGGTTTTGTCCCCCCCCCAAAAAAGGTTTTTTTCATACCGTCCCTCCCCTCCCCGGGCTGCCCCTAAAGGTATGGGAAATCACCGGGGGCCCTCCCCCCTCCCCGTGCTCTGCTTGGGGTTGTTTTGGGGTCTGCCCGGGGTCACCAATGCCTTTTAGGGGGGGTTGTAAACCGTGCTCACCACTGCAACTGTCTATAGGTCCTGTCACCGTGCCCAGCGCTGCAGCTGTCTATAGGTCCTGTCACCGTGCTCAGTGCTGCAGCTGTTTTTTGTCCTGTCCCCGGTCACCAATGGGCTGTTATAGGTTCTGTCACCGTGCTCACCAGAAATGGTCTTTTTGGTCCTGTCACCGTCCCCGCACTGCGCTGTCTATAGGGCCGTCACGTGCTCAGTGCTGCACTGTTATGGGGGGTTGGGTCCCGTGCTCAGTGGCAGGTCAAAGGGGGGTCCCGTGGCTCCCCACTGCGGTGTCTATAGGTTGGACACCGTGTCGCCGTTCCCGGCTGTCTATGGGTTCTTCCCGTGCTCCCCTTTGGGGCGTCTTAGGTTTATCCCCCGTGTCACCACTGGGCTGTCTATAGGTTCTATCCCCGGCTCCCCACTGGGCTGTCTATAGGTTGGGTCACCGTGCTGCCCCGGGCTGTTAAGGTTGGTCACCGTGTCACCACTGCGGTGTCTTGGGTTCGTCACAGTGCTAACCCACTGCGGCTGTCTTGGGTTCTGGTCACAGTGTAAACCCCTGCGGCTTTTCTATGGTTCTGTCACCGGCTCACATGCGGTTTTAAAGGGTTCTGCCCGTGGCCCCACTGTGGCGTCTTGGGTTCTTCACCGGCCACCACTGGGTTTTTCATAGGTTGGGTACCGGGGTCACCACTGGGCGTTTAGGTCCTGTCACCGTGCTCACCAGGGGGCGTCTATAGGTTGGGTCCCCCGTGGGGCTCACCACTGCGCGTGTTAAGGTGGAAAATAGTTTGGCCTGCGGCTTGTCTTTTGGGGTTTGTCCCGGGCCGGGCTTCAACACTGGGGCTTCTTTAGGCCGTCCCCGTGTAAACGGCGCTCCTAAGGGTGGATCACCTGTCGCCGCTGCGGCGCTATGGTTCTTCATCGCTTAAACCCACTGCGGCTGTCTATAGGTCCTGTCACCGTGTAGTGCTGCAGCTGTCTTAGGTTGGCACCGGCTCCCCAAATGAGTGTTTTGGTTTGCACTTTTTCACCCTGGGGCTGCTATGGGTTTGGGTCCCATAGCTGACCACTGTGGCTTTCTTTAGGTCCTGTCATCGTTTCCTACCACTGCGGCTGTCTATAGGTCCTGTCAACATGCTCAGTGCTGCAGCTGACTATTGGTTTGGTCACCGTGCTCACCACTGTGGCTGTCTATAGGTTCTGTCACCGCACTCACAGCTGCAGCTCTCTATAGGTTAGGTCACCACTGCAGCTGTCTATAGGTTGGCTCACCACTGTGGCTTTCTATAGGTTAGGTCACTGCACGTAGCACTGTGGGCTGTTATAGTCCGTCAGCTGCCACCCCTTCGGTATCATTCGTCACCGCACTCCGTGCGGCTGTCAAAGGTTGGGTCCCCCGCTCATGCTGCAGCGTCTTTATACAGGTGCTCTTATACATCACCGGGTTATAGGTCCTGTCACCATGGCTCACCACTGCAGCTGTCTATAGGTCCTGTCACAGTGCTCACCGCTGCGGCTGTCCATAGGTCCCGTCACTGTGTTCACTGCTGCAGCTGTCTATAGGTTGAGTCACCGTGCTCACCACTGCGGCTGTCTATAGGTTGGGTACGGGGCCCCACCACTCGGCTGTCAAAGGGTTTGGGTCACCGTGTCCCCCTGCGGCTGTCTATAGGTTCTGTCACCGCACTCACAGCTGCGGTTGTCTATAGGTCCTGTCACTGTGCTCACCACTGCGGCTGTCTATAGGTTCTGTCACTGTGCTCACCACTGCGGCTGTCTAAAAGGTTGGTCACCGTGGCTCACCCTGCGGCTGTCTATAGGTCCGGTCACCATGCTCCACCCTGGCGCTGTCTATAGGTTGGTCCCCTGGCTCACCACTGCGGCTGTCTATAGTTTGGGTCAACTGGGGCTCACCACTGCGGCTGTCTTAGGTTGGGTCACCGTGCTCACCACTGCGGCTGTCTATAGGTTGGGTCACCGTGGCTCACCACTGCGGCTGTCTATAGGTTCTGTCACCGTGCTCACCACTGCGGCTGTCTATAGGTTGGGTCACCGTGGCTCACCACTGCGGCGGGCTATAGGTTCTGTCACCGTGCGCACCACTGCGGCTGTCCATAGGTCCCGTCACTGTGTTCACTGCTGCAGCTGTCTATAGGTTGAGTCACCGTGCTCACCACTGCGGCGTCTAGGTCTATACGGTTGGGGTCACTCCGTGGCTCACCACTGCGGCTGTCTATAGGTTGGGTCACCGTGGCTCACCACTGCGGCTGTCTATAGGTTGGGTCACTGTGGCTCACCACTGCGGCTGTCTATAGGTTGGGTCACCGTGGCTCACCACTGCGGCTGTCTATAGGTTGGGTCACTGTGGCACACCGTTGCGGCTGTCTATAGGCTCTGTCACCGTGCTCACCACGGCGGCAGTCTATAGGTTGGGTCACTGTGGCTCACCGTTGCGGCTGTCTATAGGCTCTGTCACCGTGCTCACCACGGCGGCAGTCTATAGGTTGGGTCACTGTGGCTCACCGCTGCGGCTGTCTATAGTTTGGGTCACCGTGCTCACCACTGCGGCTGTCTATAGGTTCTGTCACCGTGCTCACCACTGCGGCTGTCTATAGGTTGGGTCACTGTGCTCACCACTGCGGCTGTCTATAGGTTCTGTCACCGTGCTCACCACTGCGGCTGTCTATAGGTTCTGTCACCGCACTCACAGCTGCGGTTGTCTATAGGTTGGGTCACCGCGCTCGTTGCTGCCATACACTCACCTGCGGCTGTCTATAGGTCCTATCACTTCACCTTGAAGAGGCATTAATAAAATCCAATTATTTCTGGAAAGTGCAAGGCGAGACGCTTACTCTGAGAAAACTGGGTGACACTCTCTGCACTTACAACAAATCCAGGGGGTGTCACAGATATCTAAGGACCTTCTCCCACAGTTCCCCCAAATACACCTGAATATGTAGGAGCCGAACAGAAGAGGGGACGCCAGGGCTGAGGTTTGGAGGTGCTGCTCTTCTGTATAAGCTCAGTAGCTTCTATATTTTACCAATGTGTTATGTACCCCTCCCTGTACCCGCAGCTGCCCCCCATTGTTCAGGGGCAACAGCTTTCTATAATATACATGTATGTTTTTATATACCCCTCCCTGTACCCGCAGCTGCCCCCCATTGTACAGGGGCCACAGCTTTCTATAATATACATGTATGTTCTTATACACCCCTCCCTGTATCCGCAGCTGCCCCCCCATTGTTCAGGGGCAACAGCTTTCTATAATTTACATGTATGTTCTTATACACCCCTCCCTGTACCCGCAGCTGCCCCCCCATTGTTCAGGGGCCACAGCTTTCTATAATATACATGTATGTTCTTATACACCCCTCCCTGTATCCGCAGCTGCCCCCCCATTGTTCAGGGGCAACAGCTTTCTATAATATACATGTATGTTTTTATATACCCCTCCCTGTACCCGCAGCTGCCCCCCATTGTACAGGGGCCACAGCTTTCTATAATATACATGTATGTTCTTATACACCCCTCCCTGTATCCGCAGCTGCCCCCCATTGTTCAGGGGCAACAGCTTTCTATGATGTACATGTATGTTGTTATATACCCCTCCCTGTATCCGCAGCTGCCCCCCATTGTTCAGGGGCAACAGCTTTCTATAATATACATGTATGTTCTTATACACCCCTCCCTGTACCCGCAGCTGCCCCCCATTGTACAGGGGCCACAGCGTTCTATGATTTACCTGTATGTTGCTCTGTACCCGCAGCTGCCCCCCATTGTACATTTACATGTGTGTGGTTATGTACCCCCTCCTTATACCCGCAGCTGCCCCCCCATTGTTCAGGGGCACTCCTAGGAGAATAAGCCTATGAGGTGAGCACTGCCTTGTCTTCCCCTAAACGGAATAATTAGTCAGTAATTCTCTCCACAGAAAGAGGGCACTAGGGACCCACTCAGAGCCCCCCAAAACTGTTAGGGCAGCTGCAATAGACAGAAGGGAAGGGGCAGACGATGAAGGGGATGTGAAGGTTAATCCTCAGCATCCTCTGTGCACAGCGGCAGGGAAAGGTGCACAGTGCTGGCTGCTGAGCGGCGAGCAGAGGAGGGGCAGGTATCTGGGTACAGGGGGAGGAGTGTGGTCGCTGACTTGGATGTTATACAAGATGCCACCTCAGGATGAGAGGGGACCAGCGCCGCAGACAGACAGCAATCTCCCGCCGAGCCCAAGGTCAGTGGGACGCAGACTTCTCTGTGCACGTGGGGGGCGCACACCGGGGGGCTGACATAGACCGGAGTGCAGGCAAATGCAGCTGTGCCCACACCTGGGGTCATGGGGACCGAGCAGAGAATGGCCAGTGTGTGACATACAGAGCGTGGAAGGGATAGAGCAAGTACTGGACGGTATATTGTATGGATACAGGGTGGCTCATACTGTACAGCGTGGATAGAGCAGTGAGGCATGTACAGGGCTAGCAGAACGAAGCCTCTAGTGTAGGGCAGGTGAGCGCAGCCTCTATTGTGTGTCAGGTGAGCGCAGCCTCTAGTGTACGGCAGGTGAGCGCAGCCTCTAGTGTACGGCAGGTGAGCGCAGCCTCTAGTGTAGGACAGGTGAGCGCAGCCTCTAGTGTAGGACAGGTGGCAGCCTCTAGTGTACGGCAGGTGAGCGCAGCCTCTAATGTGTGACAGGTGAGCGCAGCCTCTAGTGTACGGCAGGTGAGCGCAGCCTCTAGTGTACGGCAGGTGAGCGCAGCCTCTAGAGTAGGGCAGGTGAGCGCAGCCTCTAGTGTACGGCAGGTGTGAGCGCAGCCTCTAGTGTACGGAATCAGGTGAGTGCGCAGCCTCTAGTGTAGGCAGGTGAGCGCAGCCTTAGTGTAGGACAGGTGAGCGCAGCCTCTAGTGTAGGCAGGTGAGCGCAGCCTTCTAGTGTAGGGACAGGTGAGCGCAGCCTCTAGTGTACGGCAGGTGAGCGCAGCCCTCTAGTGTAGGACAGGTGACGCAGCCTCTAGTGTACGGCAGGTGAGCGCAGCCTCTAGTGTAGGACAGGTGAGCGCAGCCTCTAGTGTAGGACAGGTGAGCGCAGCCTCTAGAGTAGGCAGTGAGCGCAGCCTCTAGTGTAGGACAGGTGAGCGCAGCCTCTAGTGTACGGCAGGTGAGCGCAGCCTCTATTGAACACAAGGTGAGCGCAGCCTCTAGTAGTACCAGGTGAGCGCATCCTCTAGTGTACGGCAGGTGAGCGCAGCCTCTAGTGTACGGCAGGTGAGCGCAGCCTCTAGTGTACGGCAGGTGAGCGCAGCCTCTAGTGTAGGCCAGGTGAGCGCAGCCTCTAGTGTACGGCAGGTGAGCGCAGCCTCTAGTGTAGGACAGGTGAGCGCAGCCTCTAGTGTAGGACAGGTGAGCGCAGCCTCTAGTGTACGGCAGGTGAGCGCAGCCTCTAGTGTAGGGCAGGTGAGCGCAGCCTATTGTGTACGGCTGGTGTGCGCAGCCTCTAGTGTACGGCAGGTGAGCGCAGCCTCTAGTGTAGGACCGGTGAGCGCAGCCTCTAGTGTAGGACAGGTGAGCGCAGCCTCTAGTGTAGGACAGGTGAGCGCAGCCTCTAATGTGTGACAGGTGAGCGCAGCCTCTAATGTGTGACAGGTGAGCGCAGCCTCTAGTGTAGGGCAGGTGAGCGCAGCCTCTAGTGTACGGCAGGTGAGCGCAGCCTCTAGTGTACGGCAGGTGAGCGCAGCCTCTAGTGTACGGCAGGTGAGCGCAGCCTCTAGTGTAGGACAGGTGAGAGCAGCCTCTAATGTGTGACAGGTGAGCGCAGCCTCTAATGTGTGACAGGTGAGCGCAGCCTCTAATGTGTGACAGGTGAGCGCAGCCTCTAGTGTGTGACAGGTGAGCGCAGCCTCTATTGTGTGACAGGTGTGTTTGGGCTTTATCAATTGAGTGCAGGGTGGTGAGTGGAGCTCAGTCTATAGTGCAGGGAGGTGAGTGGAGCTCAGTCTATAGTGCAGGGAGGTGAGTGGAGCTCAGTCTATAGTGCAGGGAGGTGAGTGGAGATCATCAAATAGTGCAGGGAGGTGAGTGGAGCTCAGTCTATAGTGCAGGGAGGTGAGTGGAGCTCAGTCTATAGTGCAGGGAGGTGAGTGGAGCTCAGTCTGTAGTGCAGGGAGGTGAGTGGAGATCAGTCTGTAGTGCAGGGAGGTGAGTGGAGATCAGTCTATAGTGCAGGGAGGTGAGTGGAGCTCAGTCTATAGTGCAGGGAGGTGAGTGGAGATCAGTCTATAGTGCAGGGAGGTGAGTGGAGATCAGTCTATAGTGCAGGGAGGTGAGTGGAGCTCAGTCTATAGTGCAGGGAGGTGAGTGGAGATCAGTCTATAGTGCAGGGAGGTGAGTGGAGATCAGTCTATAGTGCAGGGAGGTGAGTGGAGATCAGTCTATAGTGCAGGGAGGTGAGTGGAGCTCAGTCTATAGTGCAGGGAGGTGAGTGGAGCTCAGTCTATAGTGCAGGGAGGTGAGTGGAGATCAGTCTATAGTGCAGGGAGGTAAGTGGAGATCAGTTTATAGTGCAGGGAGGTGAGTGGAGCTCAGTCTATAGTGCAGGGAGGTGAGTGGAGATCAGTCTATAGTGCAGGGAGGTGAGTGGAGATCATAATATTGTGCTGGGAGGTGAGTGGAGATCAGTCTATAGTGCAGGGAGGTGAGTGGAGCTCAGTCTATAGTGAAGGGAGGTGAGTGGAGCTCAGTCTATAGTGCAGGGAGGTGAGTGGAGATCAGTCTATAGTGCAGGGAGGTGAGTGGAGATCAGTCTATAGTGCAGGGAGGTGAGTGGAGCTCAGTCTATAGTGCAGGGAGGTGAGTGGAGATAATTCTATAGTGCAGGGAGGTGAGTGAAGATCAATCTATAGTGCATCCGTCTATAACATATAGATTTCATGTACCTAGTGTATCCTATAACCCAATGAGTTGGCGCACGGAGAACCTTGTGCATAAGCCAAGGGGCCACGTCCCACTATCCCTGTGCACTGGATATAAAAGTCCCCATCCATTATTAAACCTGCACACTTTGGGGCTGTGAAGCCCGAGATCATAATAGAGTCAACCAAAACCTGCAGTCAACCCTTCGTAATAGTGCGCATCATCAATGTTATCATCCATTTCATCACCAGCAATCATCATCATCAACATGATCATCAGCAATCATCATCATCAACGTGATCACCAGCAATCATCGTCATCAACATGATCACCAGCAATCATCATCATCGTGATCAACAGAAATCATCATCATCAATGTCTTCACCATCAATCTTCATCATCTATGTTATCATCCATTTCATCACCAGCAATCATCATCATCAACATGATCATCAGCAATCATCATCATCAATGTCATCACCAGCAATCATCATCAACATGATCATCAGCAGCAATCATCATCATCAATGTCATCAGCAATCATCATCATCCATGTCATCATCCATGTCATCACCAGAAATCATCATCATCATCATTATGATCATCAGAAATCATCATCATCAACATGATCATCAGCAATCATCATCATCCATGTCATCACCAGCAATCATCATCATCATCAGCAATCATCATCATCAACATGATCATCAGCAATCATCATCATCAATGTTTTCTCCAGCAATCATCAGAAATCATCATCATCAATGTGATCACCAGCAATCATCATCATCATTGTGATCACCAGCAATCATCATCATCATTGTGATTATGATACATCAGCAATCATTACCAATTATCATCATTATTATCATCGTGATCATCATCATCATCATCGTCCAGCTGGTATTTGTAGCTCTTCACTATCACCGCCTGCTATGGCAGCCACCACTAGGTGTTCCTGTAGCTGAGAGCTCCCGTGACCATAACCTGTGACTTTTTTGATCCCCTCCAAACATGACTTTATATAGACCCTATGTGGACAATGGATATTCTCTAAGGATGCAACTAGGGTGACTCCATGGAGATCCCATAGGACAGTGCTCCCCAACTCCAGTCCTCACACCCCACCAACAGGTCATGTTTTCAGGATCTCCCACAGAATGCACTGACAATAATGACTTCACCTGTGCAATGCTAAGGAAAGCCAGAAAACATGGCCTGTTGGTGTGCCTTGAGGACTAGGGTTGGGACCCTCTGCCATAGGAGTAATGGATGCTTACTTCCTGGAGGGTTAGGGTAAGACCCAAACTATTGCCTGCACAATACTGCCCCACACGGGGACACTTTGCACCCTATGGTTGGGTACGATGGCTTCTTTGCAGCAAACTGTGGCATTTTTCAAGCCAGGAAAAATTACAAAGAAAATATATATATACAGTTTATATATATTCTTCTAAAACCTGTCCCATGGACTGCAGCAAACACATTTACAGCTCTCTACTGTAAGAGCGGTTACACTGTGGAGGTCTCTACTATAAGAGCGGTCACACTGTGGAGCCTCTACTATAAGAGCAGTCACACTATGGAGGTCTCTACTGTAAGAGCGGTCACACTGTGGAGCCTCTACTGTAAGAGCGGTCACACTGTGGAGTATCTACTATAAGAGCAGTCACACTGTGGAGGTCTCTACTATAAGAGCGGTCACACCGTGGAGGCCTCTACTGTAAGAGCGGTCACAGTGTGGAGCCTCTACTATAAGAGCTGTCACACTGTGGAGCCTCTACTATAAGAGCAGCACACTGTGGAGCCTCTACTGTAAGAGCAGTCACACTATGGAGCCTCTACTGTAAGAGCAGTCACACTATGGAGCCTCTACTGTAAGAGCGGTCACACTATGGAGCCTCTACTGTAAGAGCGGTCACACTATGGAGCCTCTACTGTAAGAGCAATCACACTATGGAGCCTCTACTGTAAGAGCGGTCACACTATGGAGGCTCTACTATAAGAGCAGTCACACTGTGGAGGTCTCTACTATAAGAGCGGTCACCCCTGTGGAGCCTCTACTGTAAAGCGGCCCACACTTGTGGAGTCTCTACTATAAGAGCAGTCATTCTGGGGAGGTCTCTACTATAGAGCGGTCACAGTGTGAAGGCCTCTACTGTAAGAGCGGTCACAGTGTGGAGCCTCTACTGTAAGAGCAGTCACACTGTGGAGCCTCTACTATAAGAGCAGTCACACTGTGGAGTCTCTACTATAAGAGCAGTCACACTATGGAGCCTCTACTATAAGAGCGGTCACACTGTGGAGTCTCTACTGTAAGAGCAGTCACACTATGGAGCCTCTACTGTAAGAGCGGTCACACTATGGAGCCTCTACTATAAGAGCGGTCACACTGTGGAGGTCTCTACTGTAAGAGCGGTCACACTGTGGAGGTCTCTACTATAAGAGCAGTCACACTATGGAGCCTCTACTATAAGAGCAGTCACACTATGGAGGTCTCTACTATAAGAGCGGTCACACTGCGGACCTCTACTATAAGAGCGGTCCCCACTGGTGGAGCCTCTTACTGTAAGAGCGGTCACACTGGGGGAGCCTCTACTATAAGAGCAGTCAGACTATGGAGCCTCTACTATAAGGCAGTCAGACGGGTGGAGCCTCTACTAAAAGGGAGCGGTCACACTGTGGAGTGTCTCTACGTAAGAGCGGTCACACTATGTAGCCTTACTATAAGAGCGGTCACACTATGTAGCCTCTACTATAAGAGCAGTCACACTGTGGAGCCTTTTACAGTAAGAGCATTCACACTATGGAGCCTCAAATATAAGAGCTGTCACCCCTTGGGGGCCTACTTATAAGAGCGGTCACACTGTGGAGGTCTTATGTAAGAGCGGTCACACTATGGAGCCTCTACTATAAGAGCGGTCACACTGTGGAGCCTCTACTATAAGAGCGGTCACACTGTGGAGGTCTCTACTGTAAGAGCGGTCACACTATGGAGCCTCTACTATAAGAGCGGTCACACTATGGAGCCTCTACTGTAAGAGCGGTCACACTGTGGAGGTCTCTACTATAAGAGCGGTCACACTATGGAGCCTCTACTATAAGAGCGGTCACACTGTGGAGGTCTCTACTGTAAGAGCGGTCACACTATGGAGCCTCTACTATAAGAGCGGTCACACTATGGAGCCTCTACTATAAGAGCAGTCACACTATGGAGTCTCTACTATAAGAGCGTTCACACTATGGAGTCTCTACTATAAGAGCGGTCACACTATGGAGCCTCTACTATAAGAGCGGTCACACTGTGGAGCCTCTACTGTAAGAGCGGTCACACTATGGAGCCTCTACTATAAGAGCGGTCACACTGTGGAGGTCTCTACTGTAAGAGCGGTCACACTGTGGAGCCTCTACTATAAGAGCGGTCACACTATGGAGCCTCTACTGTAAGAGCGGTCACACTATGGAGCCTCTACTATAAGAGCAGTCACACTATGGAGCCTCTACTGTAAGAGCAGTCACACTGTGGAGGTCTCTACTGTAAGAGCGGTCACACTATGGAGCCTCTACTGTAAGAGCGGTCACACTATGGAGCCTCTACTGTAAGAGCGGTCACACTGTGGAGGTCTCTACTGTAAGAGCGGTCACACTGTGGAGCCTCTACTGTAAGAGCGGTCACACTATGGAGCCTCTACTGTAAGAGCAGTCACACTATGGAGTCTCTACTGTAAGAGCGGTCACACTGTGGAGGTCTCTACTGTAAGAGCGGTCACACTGTGGAGGTCTCTACTGTAAGAGCGGTCACACTATGGAGCCTCTACTGTAAGAGCGGTCACACTGTGGAGGTCTCTACTGTAAGAGCGGTCACACTGTGGAGGTCTCTACTGTAAGAGCGGTCACACTATGGAGCCTCTACTGTAAGAGCGGTCACACTGTGGAGCCTCTACTGTAAGAGCGGTCACACTATGGAGTCTCTACTGTAAGAGCGGTCACACTGTGGAGCCTCTACTGTAAGAGCGGTCACACTGTGGAGGTCTCTACTGTAAGAGCGGTCACACTATGGAGCCTCTACTATAAGAGCGGTCACACTGTGGAGCCTCTACTGTAAGAGCGGTCACACTATGGAGCCTCTACTATAAGAGCGGTCACACTGTGGAGTCTCTACTGTAAGAGCGGTCACACTATGGAGCCTCTACTGTAAGAGCGGTCACACTGTGGAGCCTCTACTGTAAGAGCGGTCACACTATGGAGCCTCTACTGTAAGAGCGGTCACACTATGGAGCCTCTACTATAAGAGCGGTCACACTATGGAGCCTCTACTGTAAGAGCGGTCACACTGTGGAGCCTCTACTATAAGAGCAGTCACACTGTGGAGCCTCTACTGTAAGAGCGGTCACACTATGGAGCCTCTACTATAAGAGCGGTCACACTGTGGAGCCTCTACTGTAAGAGCGGTCACACTGTGGAGCCTCTACTATAAGAGCGGTCACACTATGGAGCCTCTACTGTAAGAGCGGTCACACTATGGAGCCTCTACTGTAAGAGCGGTCACACTGTGGAGCCTCTACTATAAGAGCGGTCACACTGTGGAGCCTCTACTATAAGAGCGGTCACACTGTGGAGGCCTCTACTGTAAGAGCGGTCACACTCTGTAGATTGGGGGTGCGAGTGTGCAGATTTACTATAGAGGGGATCAGACACAAATAAATCTCACCAAACACAGACACAGCTCTGTCACCAAAAACCCAGTGTTCCTCCTGCCACAGCTGCCCCTTTGCCCGCAGACATGAAGTCATGAGCCTTCGGGCAGGTGAGACAATCCATGGCAGGGTTTTGTTATCCATTGCTATGGGGCTTGTGGTTGCCCCGGGAGGCTTCTTTCTGCAGCACGATGCCCCCGGGCTCTGTTTGACAAGTATCATAAGAAATAAGCGACTTCCCAATTTCTGACATTAAGGCAGAGAGAACTTCAGGAGAGTCCCTCTAAGCCGCCCTAAGGCTGCAGCTCCCGGGGGAACTGAACAAATGAAGCAAAAAAGGGATATTGAGCGCGGCGGGCGAGGAGCCACCACCTCCGACCATTGCCGGGCTCACTCATCATCTTTGCTAATGACGGTTCTGTTCCCTTCCAGGATCCATCTATTCCAAATGTCAGCGGCACACTAAAAACTAAGTAAAACATCAAAGGTATATAGGAATTTTTTTTGAAAAATGCATTACTGCTAAGGATATATGAAAACCTGCTGGGATTCTTAGTTCACAGTTTTGATCAAAGTGTTTAAGCTCACCTCCCAATAGCGTCAAGGGGATCCCAGCACAGGTGAGTCCTAACACTAAAACGTTACCTCTCTTGGAGCCTGTTCAGACTACAACATCTCAGGGAGTGAAAAGAACTCCGCCTACCTCTTTTAACCAGTACAGGATTATTCAGTAGCAGGTCCTTTTCACTCCCTGAGATGTTGTAGTCTGAACAGGCTCCAAGAGAGGTAACGTTTTAGTGTTAGGACTCACCTGTGCTGGGATCCCCTTGACGCATTGGGAGGTGAGCTTAAACACTTTGATCAAAACTGTGAACTAAGAATCCCAGGTTTTCATAAATCCTTAGCAGTAATGCATTTTTCAAAAAAAATCCCTATATACCTTTGATGTTTTACTTAGTTGATAGTGTGCCGCTGACATTTGGAATAGATGTATGTTATTGCCTTGCCAGTGTGGACCTATGCTTACGTTTAAAAAAAAAAAAAAATGCTTTTGGATGTGCAGAGTCAAATAAAAATTTTTCCCTTCCAGGATCCGACATGCTCGTCTTCTCGCAGCGACTTTGGCGCTGAAGCCTCGGGCGGCACCACCTCCCTACTTCCTGAGCGTCTTCCCCGCCATGCCAAAAGTGCCCCCGCTACCAGGATGGTCCTCCTGCAGCTTCTGAACCTCATGGCCCCTTGCTACTTCCTCTGCCTCCTTGCAGTTACCTTCAGCCTCCAACTCTTCTTCTTCCTGCCGGGGATGTGTGAGGAGGACTCGCTGCCGCTCGCCGCTCTTCTGCACAGTTTTTTCTTCGTCTTCTTTCTGGTCAATGTCCTAGGGAACTACTTCCTAGTGGTCTGGAACAGTCCTGCGTCCGGTGGGGTCTCTCCGGAGGCGTCGGACAAGCCGTTCTGCTGGATCTGCAGCAGGGTGATGTGGGAGCAGGAGCATCACTGCTTCTTCACGGGGACCTGCATCGGCCGCAGCAACCTGCGGAGCTTTGTGCTGTTCTGCCTGCATGCGTCCTGCAGCTGTTTCCATGCGGTGGTGGCAGGGATGGGATACATCTCGCACTGCTTCTCGCTGTCCTTCTCCAGTCCTCTGACTTTCCTCAGGCTCCTTCCTCTCTCGGTCACACGCTTCTTCTCAGGTCAGAGCCTTTGTTCATCGACACCGACACAGGTTCATCACTTACCGACCCAATATACTTATAGCAGGGGGTCTGGGAGTCATTGACAAACGTACATCTATCTCAGGCATGAGCGTAGCAATAGTTTCCCATCAAACAAATCGTGGCTGTATCATCTGTGCCTCATAACAAAAACCCAAAATATGCACTAGGTGTTACCTGCAGGCCTATCTGAGCTTTGCAATGTGGATGGGATTAGAACCAACCATATACTCATCTGCAAGCGAGCCTTGCAATGTGGATGGGATTAGAACCAATCATATATTCATCTGCAAGCGAGCCCTGCAATGTGAATGGGATTAGAGCCAACCAGATACTCATCTGCAGACGAGCCCTGCAATGAGAATGGGATTAGAACCAATTATATATTCATCTGCAAGCGAGCCTTGCAATGTGAATGAGATTAGAACCAACCATATACTCATCTGTTTCAGGGTGTTTGCCTTTCATTATTATTATTATTATTATTTATTTTAAAGCGCCATTGATTCCAGGGCGCTGTACATTGAGGGGGTTACATACATTACATAAGTCAAACGAGTACAGTGATAAGGGATAATGACAATTGGCATGACAGAGGGAGAGAGGACCCTACCCGCGAGGGCTTACAATCTACAAGGAGGGGGAAAGAGACAGGAGGTGAGGGGCAGACATGTCTGTGGAGGAAGTAGTGACAAGTTTAGTGAGGGTTGTAGGCAAGCCTGAAGAAATGGGTTTTCAGGTTGCTTTTGAAGCTGGTGAGAGTGGGGGAAGAGTCTGTTGTGTTGGGGCAGTGAGTTCCAGAGTGTGGGTGAAGCACGGGAGAAGTCTTGGAGACGGTTGTGTGAGGAGGCGATACGAGGAGAGCAGAGGAGAAGGTCCTGTGAGGAGCGGAGAGTGCGTGGGGGGAGATATTGGAATTAGGGCAGAGATGTATGGAGGGGAGAGGTCATGGAGAGCCTTGTAGGTCAGGGTAGTAGCTTGAAATGAATTCGCTGGGCAATGGGAAGCCAGTGAAGGATTGGCAGAGGGGAGAGGCAGAGGAAGTAGCGAAGAGAGAGGTGGAATAAGAGGGGCGCAGAGTTAAGGATGGATTCGGAGGGGAGCGAGGGTGCTAGCTGGGAGGCCACTGAGAAGGATGTTGCAGTAGTCTAGGCGGGAGATGACAAGGGCATGGACCAGCAATTTTGTAGTGTCATAGCTGAGGAATGAGCGGATGCGAGAGATGTTTTTCAGTGGAGGCGGCAGCAGAGGTGAGGGTTTGGATGTGTGGTTTGAAAGATAAAGCAGAGTCTAGGATTACCCCAAGGCAGCGGACTTGTGGGACCGGTGAGAGTGTAGAGCCATTGACAGTGATAGAGAGATCAGGGGCGGGGGTTTAGAGTTGGACGGTGGAAAGATGATGAGTTCTGTTTTCTCCACATTTAGTTTTAGGAGAGTGATGAGAAGAGGAGGAAATGGAGGACAGACAGTCAGGGATCCGGGAGAGTAGAGAAGTGACATCTGGCCAGAGATGTAGAGTTGGGTGTCCTCAGCTACAGGTGGTAATGGAAGCCATGTGAGGCTATGAGCTGACCGAGGCCAAGGGTGTAGATAGAGAAGAGTAGTGGACCCAGACTGACCCTTGGGGACACCAACAGAGAGAGGCCGGGGGGAGGAGGTGGAGCAAGAATGAGAGACGCTGAAAGTCCTATCAGTGAGGTACGAGGAGATCCAGGAAAGAGCCCAAATCCCTGATGCCGAGGGAGGAGAGGTGTGTAGAGAGGGGAAAGGGCGACGTGTCAAAGCAGAGGGGCAGGGAAAAGGAAGCACAGATAATGGGAAGGAAGAGGACAGTCAAAGGGACCGGTGATCGAGGGAAAGGAGAGGACTGTCTAGAGGAGGAGCACAGAGTAATGGAGAAGGCAGAGGACACTGAGTGGAGAATAGAATACTGGTTAGCTAGGTGAAAGGCTCTATCCAACATGCCTTCAATTTCTTATAGGTGCGAGTAACACCTCTGGGACCTATCAGGGAAGAGACCCCTGAAAGCTTTGGCTCCGAATGGAGAGCTGGTTACGCTTGCATAAAACTCTCCAATCTGTTCTATGACAGTTCTGAGTAAAGGGGAGTGATATGTCTTCAAAGTCTTATAGGTGCCTCCACCTCTGGGCCCTGCATCTCTCTGGGGAATAGAAAGGCAGTCACAATTGTGCACAACTCTCCATTCTGTTCTATGGGAGTTCGGAGAATGGATGAACACACTATTCCCCTGTACTGGGAACTCCCATAGAGGAGAATGGAGAACACAGCGCTCCCCTGTACTGGGAACTCACATAGAGGAGAATGGAGAACACAGTGCTCCCCTGTACTGGGAACTCCCAAAGAGGAGAATGGAGAGAACACAGCGCTGCCCTGTACTGGGAACTCCCATAGAGCAGAATGGAGAACACAGCGCTGCACTGTACTTGGAACTCCCATATTGGATAATGGAGGGAACACAGCTTTCCCCTGTACTGGGAACTCACATAGAGGAGAATTGATAACACAGCGCTCCCTGTACTGGGAAATCCCATAGAACAGAATGGAGAACACAGCGCACCCCTGTACAGGGAAATCCCATAGAGGAGAATGGAGAGAACACAGCTCTCCCCTGTTACAGGGAACTCCCATAGAGGAGAATGGGAGAACACATGCCCCCTTAGTGGGAACTCCCATAGAACAGAATGGAGAACACAGCGCTCCCCTGTACTGGGAACACCCATAGAGGAGAATGGAGAACACAGCGCTCCCCTGTACTCGGGACTCCCATCGAGGAGAAAGGAGAACACAGCGCTCCCCTGTACAGGGAACTCCCATAAAGGAGAATGGAGAAGACAGCGCTCCCCTGTACTGGGAAAATCCCATAGAGGAGAATGTAGAACACAGCGCTCCCCTGTACTGGGAACTCCCTAGAACAGAATGGAGAACACAGCGCTCCCCTGTACTGGGAACTCCCATAGAACAGAATGGAGGACACAGCGCTCCCCTGTACTGGGAACTCCCATACAGGAGAATGGAGGACACAGCGCTCCCCTGTACTGGGAACTCCCATACAGGAGAATGGAGGACACAGCGCTCCCCTGTACTGGGAACTCCCATAGAACAGAATTGAGAGAACACAGCGCTCCCCTGTACTGGGAACTCCCATAGAGCAGAATGGAGAGAACACAGCGCTCCCTGTACTGGAACTCCCATAGAACAGAATGGAGAGAAGAACAGCGGGCCCGCTACCGTATCTGCACCTCCTTTAGGGGGGAGAATGGAAACCACGAGCCCACCCCTTTAACTTTTGGGAATCCCTACTGCATGAAATAGAGACGGGAGCCCCCCTTTAGGCAATTTGGAGAAAGCAAGGGAATGAGAGGATAACAGATTTGGCCTGTACGGGGAACTACCCCAAAGAAAAGGACCATATGAGAGAACGATAGTTTGCCCTGTACTGGGAATCGCCATGGAGCAGAGGAGAACACAGCGGCTCCCTTTTACAGAACCCATAGAGAGAATGGAAGGGAACCAGCCAGCCGACTCCACCTGTATGGGTGTCCCATAGAGTACAGACTGGTGCACAGGCTTATGGGAAACCCATTGAACCAAAAAAGAACAAACAACCAACAGCCCACCGCTCCCTGAACAGGTGACGCTCCCATAAAAGGGGAATGGAGAACACAGCGGGGTTTTCCAAATTTCTGGGAACTCCAGAGGGAGAATGGAGAATGACAGCGCTCCCCTGTACTCGGGACCCCATAAGGAGAATGGAAACACAGCCTCCCCTGTACTGGGAACTCCAAAAATATGAGGGAATGGACACAGTGCTTTCTGTACTGGGAACTCCATAGAACAGAATGGGGAACACACGCTCCCCCGTACTGGGAACTCCCCCTAGGGAGAATGAAACAAGCCTCCCCTGTACTGGGGAAATCCCTAGAGGAGAATGGAGAAAAAACAGCCTCCCATTATGGGGGAAATCCCTAGAACAGAAGGAGGAACCCGCGCTCCCCGTATGGGGAACTCCCTACAGGAGAAGAGGGGCAAAAGCGCCCCCTGTACTGGGGAAACCCCCATAAAAGAAGGGAAACACGGCCCCCCCTTACTGGGAAAATCCCAAGGAAAAAAATGGAGAGAACACAGCGCTCCCCGTATGGGGAAATCCAAAAGGAAATGGGGAAAACCGCGCCCCCTTACTGGGAAAATTCAAAGAACAGAATGGAGAGAACACAGCGCTCCCCTGTACTGGGAACTCCCATAGAGGAGAATGGAGAGAACACAGCGCTCCCTGTACTGGGAACTCTCATAGAACAGAATGGAGAACAAAGAATGAAGAGTCGTGCCCAAGCTTGACCGATTCTGCATTCTGCTCTGTAACTTTCAGGAGCCCGTTCCGGAGAAATGTGCAAATCCCAGAGGTGGAACCCACACCTATTAGACTTTGAGGGTACATCCTACTGACATGTCATAATAGTCTATGATGGGAGCCCCCCTTTAAGGCAATTCTGGAGAAGCAATGTGGAATGAGTGGCTGGATAGATTCAGATTTGGGTGTTTGAGAAGCTTCACCATCAAAGACACTGGATCCATAATAAGTAGATTTCGGTAGTTATGTTTTAGCCTCTACTGGAAAGATATCGCTCGGGGAGTCGGGCGGGAAGACACAGCGGCTCTTGCTCACAGCAAGCCCTAGAAAAGCAATGGCGACAGTATGAGCATCCCTAAAGCCAGTCATTGACTCCACTTTTGGGTGCTCCTCAGACGTCACAGACTGGTGCCAGCTTTGGAGAACCTCACTGTTGATCCTCTAAGAAGGAATCAAGCAGCAGCCATGAGCAGCCGGCGTCTGTCCTGCAGACATGTCTGTGTAGACGCTGCTGTGGCTGCAAAGTGTAACACATGAGCAGATGGCGAAAATATGTCAGCGGAGATTTATCCAATTTCTGTAGATTTCGGGCAGAGGTGGAGGGATAAGCGGGGATTGTCAGCCGTCCCTCTGTGACTCCACAGAAACCAACGGGTTAGACAGGAGAGCACAGGACACGTCCCGCTCTGCAAGAGGTTAAGTTTTCTGGGCACTGGTGACATTGATAAATGCTGCCCCAGTTTTTGCGCATTATTATGACACTGACACATGGGGACCCAGCCAAGAGGCACTATTTATAGACTCGGGGTGGTAGAGGATGGCCCGGGCACTGGAAGGCGCCGTCTGTCACATATTGCCACACGCTCATCCTCGGCATACGTTACACCACGATCTCCTTCCATCACCCCGATGGGGTCTGTGTTCTGCATTTATCACTTATCCAATGACAACCTCCTCCATCCTTTCTTTCCATAGCTTCTCTTCTTAGTTCGGAGTCGTTGACTGTCCCCATGCTTTACCTCTTGTTGGCGTGGGTTTAGTCTGTGATGCCTTTTTATAACATTGACTTGATCCAAACATGGGTGGGAGAGAACGGGACTGGCACTGAACAACGCCGTCTCTCGTGTCTGTTCCATAGGACCACATACTGAACCCCACCATACTTTTCGAGAATTCTCTTACCCCATAGTCTCTTTCCATCACCCCGATGGGGGTCTGTGTTCTCCATTTGTAATTCACCCAATGACAACCTCCTCCATTCTTTCTTTCCATAGCTTCTCTTCTTAGTTTGGAGTTGTTGACTGTCCTCATGCTTTACCTCTGGTTTGGGTAGGTTTAGCCTGTGGTGCCTTTCATGATAATCACACTTGGGGACCCAGCCTAGAGCCCAGCACTATTTAAAGACTCGGGGTGGGAGAGGATGGACCTGGCACTGGAAGACACCGTCTGTCATGTCCATTCCCCACGCTGATCTTCACCATACTTTTCAAGAATTCTCTCACCCCATAGTCTCTTTCCATCACCCTGATGGGGGGTCTGTGTTCTCCATTTGTCACTCCTGGGTTATTTTCTTGATCCAAGGACAACCTCTTCCATCCTTTCTTTCCATAGGCTCTCTTCTTAGTTCGGAGTCGTTGACTTTCCTCATGCTTTACCTCTTGTTGGGGTGGGTTTAGTCTGTGGTGCCTTCTTATAACAATGACTTACGGCAACCCAGACATGGGTGGGAGAGAACGGGACCGGCACTGAACAACGCCGTCTGTCATAGCTGTTCCATAATACCACATACTGAACCTCACCATACCTTGAGTATTATCTTACCCCATAGGCTCTTTCCATCCCCCAAATGGGGGTCTGTGTTCTCCATTTGTAATTCACCCAATGACAACCTCCTCCATTCTAGCTTTCCATAGCTTCTCTTCTTACTTCGGAGTCGTTGACTGTCCTCATGCTTTCCCTCTGGTTTGGGTGGGTTTAGCCTTTGGTGCCTTTCATGACAATGATACATGGAGACCCAGCCAAGAGCCCGGCACTATTTATAGACTCGGGGTGGGAGAGGATGGACCTGGAAATGGAAGACGCCGTCTGTCATGTCTGTCCTGTATTACCACACGCTCCTCCGCACCATACTTTAAGAATTCTCTTACCCCATAGTCTCTTTCCATCACCCCGATGGGGGTCTGTGTTCTCCATTTGTAATTCATCCAATGACAACCTCCTCCATTCTTTCTTTCCATAGCTTCTCTTCTTACTTCGGAGTCGTTGACTGTCCTCATGCTTTCCCTTTGGTTTGGGTGGATTTAGCCTGTGGTGCCTTTCACACATGGGGACCCAGTCTAGAGCCCGGCACTATTTATAGACTCGGGGTGGGAGTGGATGGACCTAGCACTGGAAGATGCCGCCTGTCGTCTCTGTCCCATATTACCACACGCTCATTCGCACCATACTTTTCGAGAATTCTCTCACTCCATAGTCTCTTTCCATCACCCCGATGGGGGTCTGTATTCTCCATTTGTCACTCCAGGGTTATTTTCTTGATCCAATAACAACCTCCTCCATCCTTTCTTTCCATAGGTTCTCTTCTTAGTTCGGAGATGCTGACTGTCCTCATGCTTTACCTCTGGTTAGGGGTGGGTTTAGCCTGTGGTGCCTTCTGCTGTCACCAGCTGCTACTGATATCCAGAAGACCGGTGTGTCACCCAGCCAAAGCCATCAACTGGATGGACAACATGACAAGCGTCTTCGGGAAACGTTGGCTGATGACGTTCGCTTTTCCTAGCACAAAGGAGAAATGAAGATGGGAACAGGGGTCCGACCTGTTACAACGTCACTATAGACTTTGCTACGACATGCCGTCTAGATAACCCTCTTTGCTTTGCATTTACGTTTGGGGGGGAATTTTACTCTTGCACTTTGCTTAAGTGACCTCATGTAGTAGTTTATAGTGACAGCTGAACCCTCTCAGTTATTTGCACATATAGTTAGACCTTACCAATATTGTACTATAGCAAAAATCCTAAAATATCTTATTGTCAGATGACTAGACCCCACGGATGAATAGAAGCTTTGCCTCCTCGCTATGTAACCTGCCTCCAGTGCTCTCAGCTGGTTTTGCACGTTTATGGACCTGTCTTGAGGTCCATTCTCTAATCTAATGTGATTAGACGCGTATGGATTGCAAGAACTCATCAATAACCAACGTCGGACGTTTCTATCCATGGCTACAGCTCTTTGTAACCCTGAGAAAATCACTAGATACCATCAATATCTTATAAATAGCGAAGCTCCTCACAGTTCAGACTCGATAAGCACAAAGCTTCAACGACCCATACTCACTGCTACACGTCCTTACATCCAATGCCCATTACAATTGTCTATGGCGGACATTAGCTTTCCTGAGATCATTGCAGGCTATGCTAGTGGTCAATCCAATAGGCCCATATTCACAGCTACACATCCGTATATTGGATACAATGCCTGTTAGGATTTCCTATGGCTTACGTTAATCTGGAGTTTCTCAGTAGATAAATATTCTCCTAGGTTTGGGTAAACTGAATTAGGCTCGGTTCACGTCACATTTCTGGCTTACGTATAACGCACACATCAAGCAGTATACGTTAAATAGGTGCCTCTAAAAGATGCCAAAAAGCGGAATCAGTCACCCATAGGGTCCCCCCAAAAATTATGGGCGACATGCATGAAATCTGTCGTGTTATCGCCAAATTTCATGTGCATTATACAGGCATAGAACGCTATACAGCGGGTCATAAATCAGGCGCATTCCAGCGCCTGTACGACAGTTCTGGCTCAGGTAAACCACTTTGAAAGTGCTCTACCTGTTCCAGCTGTAATGCGCCTAGAAGTGCCGTAGCAAAGCTATAAATATGTAGCTTTGCTACGGTTCCAGGGCGCACCGCCTAGGATATGAACGGGGCTGCGCCTGATAATGCAGTTAAACTCTTTGGTGGTGTTCCTAGGATCTTTAGGAGTGCACCCACTACACTATCTCCACCAGTATTATGTCGCTTTCAGTTTCCTATATCCTAGCATGGTTCGGGATGCCACCTTATACTTGGTTGGTGGGCATTTACCTTGCTTTAACACCGAGCTCATTTTCTGACCACTTTTTATAGAAAAATAGGTTGAACTTGAAGTTATTGTATTTTGTCCTCGTTAGATATGTATACAGATCCACTTAATGCCTAGCCCTAAGGATCTCATCCACTTCTTGCTATGCCCTGTGAGCTGGGTCCACTTGTTGCCATGTCAAGGGTCAACTTGTTCCCACGTTCTGGGAGCTAGTCCACTTGTATCCACGTTATGGGAGCTAGTCAACTTGTTTCCACATTATGGGAGCTAGTCAACTTGTTTCCACGTTATGGGAGCTAGTCAACTTGTTTCCACGTTATGGGAGCTAGTCAACTTGTTGCCACGTTATGGGAGCTAGTCAACTTGTTGCCACGTTCTGGGAGCTAGTCAACTTGTTTCCACATTATGGGAGCTAGTCAACTTGTTTCCACGTTATGGGAGCTAGTCAACTTGTTGCCACGTTCTGGGAGCTAGTCAACTTGTTGCCACGTTATGGGAGCTAGTCAACTTGTTCCAGTTCTGGGTAGCTAGTCAACTTGTTTCCACGTTATGAGAGCTAGTCAACTTGTTGCCACGTTATGGGAGCTAGTCAACTTGTGGCCACGTTATGGGAGCTAGTCAACTTGTTGCCAAGTTCTGGGTGCTAGTCAACTTGTTGGCACGTCAAGGGTCCACTTGTTGCCATGTTCTGGGAGCTAGTCAACTTGTTGGCACGTCAGGGGGCCACTTGTTGCCATGTTCTGGGTGCTAGTCAACTTGTTTCCACGTTATGGGAGCTAGTCAACTTGTCGACAGGTAAATGGTCCACTTGTTGCCACGTTCTGGGAGCTAGTCCACTTGTTGCCATGTTCTGGGAACTAGTAAACTTGTTGGCACGTCAAGGGTCCACTTGTTGCCACGTTCTGGGAGCTAGTCAACTTGTTGGCACGTCAAGGGTCCACTTGTTCCTGTCTGGTAGCTAGTAAACTTGTTGGCACGTCAAGGGTCCACTTGTTGCCAGGTTGTGGGAGCTAGTCAACTTGTTGGCACGTCAAGGGTCCACTTGTTGCCAGGTGCTGGTAGATAGTCAGATTGGTGGCACGTGAAGGGTCCACTTGTTGCTATGTTCTGGGAGCTAGTCAACTTGTTGGCACGTCAAGGGTCCACTTGTTGCCACGTTCTGGGAGCTAGTCAACTTGTTGGCACGTCAAGGGTCCACTTGTTGCCATGTTCTGGGAGCTAGTCAACTTGTTGCCATGTTCTGGGAGCTAGTCAACTTGTCGTCATGTCAAGGGTCCACTTGTTGCCACGTTCTGGGAGCTAGTCCACTTGTTGCCACATCTTAAAAGCTGGGTCGGCTTCTTTCTCCCAGAACCAGTTGTGTTCACTACTCTGTTCTAGCTCCGTTCTCCAGATTTCGAGGACAGATTTCATTTGTAGATTCCCTCAATGAAGACTGGATCCACTTGCCGTTCCGTCCTGAGGACCAGTCTCCTCATCATGGTCACACCTGGTTAGTCTTTGTTTTCTTGACTGAATTTTGCCACTTGCCGATGCGTCCCCAAAGAAGATCCCTCGTGACTAAGAGCCAGGTCCGTTCCCTGTATCTCATCATGGAAGTCCAGGGCAATTCATTGCTGTGATGAAGATACACTTGTTGCTGTGACTTATAGGATCTACTTGATCCGTTTGGAGACCAAGAGCCACTTGCTATGAGGTCTGCTCGTGGATCCATCCACACCCTGCTGCTACATCCTTAGATTAAGATCCATTCAGGTCTTAGTTCTAAGAACCAGGTCCACTTGCTGCTATTTCCACACCACTCACTAATACCCAAAGAAGTAAAACTTTGCCGTTCTGTCCCAGTTTAAAGGGATTTTGCCACGAAGCGAGTTCCTTACCTCTTATCTGCTCAGGAGAGAAGATAAACAAAGCATGCATTGTCATGAACGGCTGCAGGGGTGAGAGGGAGGGTGCTGAGCAGTGAGTGAGGAAGCAGGGAGCGTCTGCAAAGTTTACTCAAATAATTACATTACAACCAGTGGCTTCTCTATACAGCAGACAGCCTCATACACTGTACATTTCTCCCCAGCCCCTTGCAAGGTCCATCATGTTCCCTGTCATCAGATAAGAAGTGCAAACACACAACCGCGGCCAGATTAGCTCCTGTCACTGTCCTGGTCATGTCTAATGTAAACTGTCAGGAAACTAAGGGGGACTGAGCAAGGCTGTAGCTCTCAGAGGCTTCACTTTTTGTAATCACATATATTTAGAAAAGTGATTAAATACCCATTTTGGAGTATCCCACGTCATTTAAACTAAATAGCCTGGACTATGCATCCACTATGTATCTGTACAGACAACAAGCCTTAATGGGGCTCTGCCCTGCCGTTCCTCCTCCCGTCAGTCCATGTCCGTCCTAATAACCAGAGACCCGTGTAATGAGGCTCCTGCATTATTTCATTGTGACTAATTTATTTCATCTTCACTTGATTTCTAAATCCCGGGATTATCTTCCTTAATCCGGGCTCTGTGGCGAGATCGAGTCGGCCTCGGCTTTCGGCAGCATCGCAGTCAGGAGAAGACACTTTCATATCCAGATATTCGAGGACCGAGCGGAATTAGAACAACCTGTGCCCCAACCTATGTCGATCAATAAATTGTGCCGTCCTCCAATACTGGTCATAGTGGGGGATCGCCCAGTCCTGCAGACCAGAAAGTCAATGGTGTTATGTAGAAGATGCAATAAAGACAACGTAGGAAATAAGAAGTGTGTGGACTTTGTTGTGATCGGCCCTCGCATGACTGCCCCTTCCAGTACGATGCACATAACCATGAGCACCAACTGTATGGTGTAAGCACTGGACACTATCTGCACTGAAGGTTATTTAAAGGAGCAGCCTAGGTTGTTTTTTGTATCTTCAGTTCATTAGAAATTGCTTCTAGGTACACAGTAGCTGCAGGAACTTCACTTACCTGCAGCTAAATACAAGGTATCTGGTTAATGCAACAAAACATTAGAAACTGTTTCTAGATACACTGTAGTGTCAGTAATTTTGCTTACCTGCAGCTGAATACAGGATATCTGGTTGATGCAACAGCCATTAGAAATTGCTTTTACTTACATTGAAGTGCCAGTAACTTTGCTTACCTGCAGCTGAATACAGGATTTGATGCAACAGCCATTAGAACTTGCTTTAAGATACCTTGAAGTGCCAGTAATTTTGCTTACCTACAGCTACAGTATATCTGGCTGATGCAACAGACATTTGAACGTGATTTTACATACATTGAAGAGCCAGTAATTTTGCTTACCTGCAGCTGAATACAGGATATTTGGTTGATGCAACAGCCATTAGAAATTGCTTTTACTTACATTGAAGTGCCAAACTTGCTACCGCAGCGAATAAGGATATTTGTTGAGCAACTCCATTAGAACTTGCTTTAAGATACCTTGAAGTGCCAGTAATTTTGCTTACCTGCAGATCTGACTGATGCAACAGCCATTAGAACTTGATTTTACATACATTGAAGTGCCAGTAATTTTGCTTACCTGCAGCTGAATACAAGTTGACTGATGCAACAGCCATTAGAACTTGCTTTAAGGTACCTTGAAGTGCGAGTAATTTTGCTTACCTACAGCTAAATACAGTATATCTGGCTGTTGATACAGTCATTAGAAATTGATTTTATTTACATTGAAATGGCAGTAATTTTGCTTACCTGCAGCTGAATACAGTATATCTGGTTGATGCAACAGCCATTAGAACTTGCTTTTAGGTACATGGAAGTGCCAGTAATTTTGCTTACCTAGAGCTAAACACAGGATATCTGACTAATGCAACAGCCATTAGAAATAGATTTTAGGTACATTGTAGTTCCAGTAACTTTGCTTACTTGCAGCAAAATACAGGATATCGGACTGATGTAACAGCTATTAGAAATGTATTTTATGTACACTGTAGTGTCAGTAAATTTGCTTACCTGCAGCTGTATACTGGATATGTAGCTGATGCAACAGCCATTACAAATTGCTTTTAGGTACATTGTAGCGCTGGTAATTTTGTATTAGTTATCTACTATATATATTTTTTTTTATCTGTATAGTTAAGTAGATAACGAATATGGATAATAAAATATATATATGTGTGTGGTTGTGTGCATATACAGTATATATTTAAATTATGTGTTCAGTTACCTACATTTATCTGTATTAGTTATACACAAACATTTTTTCTTGATCTGCATTAGTTAAGCGGATAACTAGATAAATGTATTTTATATATATAATGTTCTTTATCTGTATTAAGTAGCTAACTAATACAAAAAAATATATATATTAGCTGTTTTCATCATCTCACCTCAGTCCTGTTTTCTTGGTTTCATTTTGAATTCAGGGGCGTGTTTACTGGCTTCCACTAGGCTGCAGTATAAGTAAGGTCTGTAGTTATATCAACCAGTGATGGTAGCCTATCAGGAGAGATCACACAGGTCTGTAGCTATAATAACCAGTGCTGGCAGCCTATCAGGAGAGATCACACAGGTCTGTAGCTATAGTGACCAGTCTGGCAGCCTATCAGGAGAGATCGAACAGATCTGTAGCTATAATAACCAGTGCTGGCAGCCTATCAGGAGAGATCCAACAGGTCTGTAGCTGTAGATCTTCAACATAAAAAGCAGCAATCCCTGTAGTGAGACGACCCCTTTAAGTCTTGTGTGAGAATTTTTGACCACATATATATCTTTGAATATATGTAGCCAAAAATTCTCCAAAAACTAGCTTTCCAGGAATATTGGTTGTAACCTAAATACTCCTCTTTGATGAAATTGTTCTTACTAGTCGACCGACCGATCATATAGACTTTGACATATTAGTAGCCAAAAAATTCCTCCAAAAACTAGCTTTCCAGGAATATTGCTTGTAACCTAAATACTCCCTTGATGAAATCTGATCTCGTTACTAGTGGGACCAGCAAAGCCGATCTCCGGAAGGAGCAGCTCGACCTGCCGCTATTAGAGCACAGATAAGCATAGCCCGCCGCCTGACCACACTAGATTACGCTTCCGTGCTTGGCTTCCTTTATTACACATCCAGTCACGGTGCAGGTCGTGATGCTCCCCGGTACCTGCAGGAGGACGCAGCCCATAAGCCACCTCTTCCCTTGGAAGGAGCAGCTCGACCTGCCGCTATTAGAGCACAGATAAGCATAGCCCGCCGCCTGACCACACTAGATTACGCTTCCGTGCTTGGCTTCCTTTATTACACATCCAGTCCCGGTGCAGGTCGTGATGCTCCCTGGTCCCTGCAGGAGGACGCAGCCCATACGCCACCTCTTCCCTTGTATGGAGCAGCTCGACCTGCCGCTATTAGAGCATAGATAAGCATAGCCCACCGCCTGACCACTAGATTACGCTTCCGTGCTTGGCTTCCTTTATTACACATCCAGTCACGGTGCAGGTCGTGATGCTCCCCGGTACCTGCAGGAGGACGCAGCCCATAAGCCACCTCTTCCCTGGTCACCATTGATGGCCCGAGGCTCCGGCTCTCATCCTGGCGGCCGTGCATGCTCCTCTTGGAAGGGTCTGAATAATTGATGCCGGGTCCAGGCGGTGCGGTCGGGGCGGCTGTGATCTGTCACATCGGATTAGTGCAGATCTGTCAGGCGGAATTATCTTGCAGATCATGACATCTAAACTAGAGCAAAGCTCGGCGTCTGCGGCTGCTGCTGCGGTGACTCAGCTTCCCCGCGGCTGCCGTCATCTCCGGAGCTGGCAGTCGTGTGATTTTCCCAGCTAGACTCTACGGCCTCCTATGAGTGGAGCGTGGACGCCCCATGCCCTGCATTGTCCCCCTCCTGCTAGCACAGGTTTCATTATGTCTCCATGTATCACCAGTCCATGTGAGCAAGATGAGCGGCGGCGGCGGGGACACCCCGGGAGGAGGCGCGAGGCCTGCACCGATTATTAGTTCCTAATCTCTCCCGCGGGAAGTGCCAAAGTGCAAGTGCATCTCTTGATCTACTCAGTATATCGCCCCCCCCCCCCCCCCCCCTGGGCCTTCATGGAAATTAGACAAACACACGGTGTGAAAGCCACCAAACCGTAGTAAGGCGTTCCAGAAGAGAAGAGGCGCTGTCCCCCCGACCAACTCCGAAAATAAGGATTCATAAAAGCTGCCACTAACACACAGGAGTGGGCAGGGAATGTCAGCCCTTGGCTGATTAAGGGCATGTCTCACGGCATGGGTTTTCGGCCGTTTTTGCTTTTTTCAGACCCCAAAAACCCGGCCGAAAATAGCCCCAATGGGGTCTTGGAAAACCCCGGCGGGGGTCCCCCACGGGGTCTCTATGGAAAACCCGTGCAGCAGCCCCCCACTGGTGCCTAGGAAAAACCCGGCAGCAGCCCCCACTGGTGCTCTATGGAAAACCCGTGCACAGCCCCCACTGGACTCATGGAAAACCCCTGGCATCCCCACTGGAGCTCTATGGAAAACCCTGCACACCCCCCACGGTCTCTAGGGAAAAACCCTGCGCAGTCCCCACTGGTGCTCTATGGAAAAACCCGTGCAGGGTCCCACTGGGCCTATGGAAAACCCGTGCAGCACCCCCACTATGCTCTAGGGAAAAACCTGCAGCGTCCCCACTGGTGCTCTATGGAAAACCCGGAAACATCCCATGAGCTCTATGGAAAAACCCTGCGCAGCCCCCACGGGGGCCTAGGGAAAAACCCCGTGCGGGGTCCCCACGGGGGGTCTAGGGAAAAACCCGTGCAGCGGCCCCACTGGGGCTCAGGGAAAACCCGGAGCGGTCCCCACTGGAGCCTGGGGAAAACCCGTGCGAAGTCCCCACTGACTCTATGGAAAACCCGTGCAGCAGCCCCCACGGGGGTCTAGGGAAAAACCCCCGTGCAGCGTCCCCCGGGTGCTCTAGGAAAACCCGGGCAGCAGCCCCCACTGGGTTTAAATGGAAACCCTTTCACAGTCCCCCGGGGGCTCTATGGAAAACCCATGCGCGTCCCCACTGGGGCTCTATGGAAAACCCATGCGCAGCCCCCCACGGGGCTCTAGGGAAAAACCCGTGCAGACCCCCCTGTCTCTATGGAAAACCCGGCAGCACCCCCACGGGACTCTATGGAAAACCCCTGAAAAAAAAGTCCCCACTGGGGTCTAGGGAAAACCCCCATCAGCAGCCCCCCGGGGGGCTCTTTTGGAAAAACCCTGCGCAGTCCCCCATCCCCAGGGGGGTCTATGGAAAACCCATGCAGCATCCCCCACTGGGCTCTAGGAAAACCCGCGCAGCGTCCCCCCCCGGGGGCTCTATGGAAAAACCCGTGCACACCCCACGGTGCCTATGGAAAACCCGTGCAGCACCCCCACTGGTGCTCTATGGAAAACCCTCAGCGTCCCCACTGGGGTTTAGGGAAACCCAGCAGCAGTCCCACGGGACCCTTATGCAAACCCGGCAGCATCCCCACGGGGGCCTTTGGGAAAAACCCGTGCACACCCCCACTGTGCTCTAAAAAAACCCCTGCAGCAGTCCACACTGGAGCTCTAGGGAAAAACCCCTCAGCAGTCCCCACGGTGCTCTATGGAAAACCCGTGCAGCACCCCACTGGGCCTTTGGAAAAACCGGCGCAGTCCCCATGGGGCTCTAGGAAAACCGTGCGCAGTCCCCCAGGGGGGCTTATAAAACCGTGCAGCAGTCCCCACGGGGGCTTATGGAAAACCCGGGCAGCATCCCCACGGGTGCTCTAGGGGAAAACCCCCGTGAGCGGTCCCCCAGGGTGCTCTAGGAAAACCCTGCAGCACCCCCACTAGTGCCTATGCAAAACCGTGCAGCAGTCCCCCTGGTGCTCTAAGAAAACCCGTGCAGCAGTCCCCACTGTTGCTCTACTGGAAAGACCCGTGCGCCAGTCCCCCCCCCCTGGTGCTCTATGGAAAAACCGTGCAGCAGACCCCAACTAGTGCTCAAATGGAAGAGCGTGCCAGCAGTCCCACTCCGAAAGGATTCTAAAGTGCCATAACCCGTGGGCAGGGGTCCCCACTGGGGTTAAGAAAACACGTGCAGGCAGGTGGCCTCATTGCGAGCCTGGAAAACCGGCCCAAAGATACAACTGGTGCTCATATGAAAACCCGTGCAGCAGCCCCCACTGGCTCTATGGAAAACCCGTGCAGCAGTCCCCACTAGTGCTCAAATGGAAAACCCGTGCAGCAGTCCCCACTGGTGCTCTATGGAAAACCCGTGCAGCAGTCCCCACTGGGCTCTATGGAAAACCCGTGCAGCAGCCCCCCACTGGTGCTCTATGAAAACCCGTGCAGCAGTCCCCACTGGGGCTCTATGGAAAACCCGTGCAGCAGTCCCCACTGGAGCTCTATGGAAAACCCGTGCAGCGGTCCCCACTGGTGCTCTATGGAAAACCCGTGCAGCAGTCCCCACTGGGCTCTAGGGAAAAACCCCTGTGCAGCAGTCCCCACTGGTGCTCTATGGAAAACCCGTGCACAGTCCCCACTGGGCTCTATGGAAAACCCGTGCAGCAGCCCCCCGTACTGGGGCTCTATAGAAAACCCGTGCAGCAGTCCCCACTGGGGGCTCTATGAAAACCCGGCAGCAGTCCCTACTGGTGCTCTATGGAAAACCCGTGCAGCAGTCCCCACTGGTGCTCTATGGAAAACCCTGCAGCAGTCCCCACTGGGCTCTATGGAAAACCCGTGCAGCAGTCCCCACTGGTGCTCTATGGAAAACCCGTGCAGCAGTCCCCACTGGGGCTCTAAGGAAAACCCGTGCAGCGGTCCCCACTGGTGCTCTATGGAAAACCCGTGCAGCAGTCCCCACTGGTGCTCTATGGAAAACCCGTGCAGCAGTCCCCACTGGTGCTCTATGGAAAACCCGTGCAGCAGTCCCCACTGGTGCTCTATAGAAAAACCCGTGCAGCAGTCCCCACTGGTGTCTATGGAAAACCCGTGCAGCAGTCCCCACTGGGCTCTATGGAAACCCGTGCAGCAGTCCCCACTGGTGCTCTATGGAAAACCCGTGCAGCGGTCCCCACGGGTGCTATATGGAAAACCTGTGCAGCAGTCCCCACTGGGGCTCTATGGAAAACCCGTGCAGCGGGTCCCGACTGGTGCTCTATGGATAACCTGTGCAGCATCCCCCCCTGGGGCACACTGGAAAACCCGTGCAGCAGTCCCCACTGGGGCTCTATGGAAAACCCGTGCAGCAGTCCCCACTGGAGCTCTATGGAAAACCCGTGCAGCGGTCCCCACTGGGCTTCTATGGAAAACCCGTGCAGCAGTCCCCACTGGTGCTCTATGGAAAACCTGCGCAGCAGTCCCCACTGGGGCTCTATGGGAAACCCGTGCAGCAGTCCCCACTGTGCTCTATGGGAAAACCCGTGCAGCAGTCCCCACTGGTGCTCTATGGAAAACCCTCCCGGGCAGTCCCCACGGGGCTCTATGGAAAACACTGCAGCAGTCCCCACTGGGGCTCTATGGAAAACCCGTGCAGCAGTCCCTACTGGTGGCTCTAAGGAAAACCCGTGCAGCAGTCCCCACTGGTGCTCTATGGCAAAACCCTGTGCAGCAGTCCCCACTGGTGCTCTATGAAAACCCGTGCAGGCGTCCCCCACTGTGCTCTATGGAAAACCCGTGCAGCAGTCCCCACTGGTGCTCTATGGAAAACCCGTGCAGCGGTCCCGAGTGGTGCTCTTTGGACAACCCGTGCAGCGGTCCCCACTGGGGCTCTATAGAAAACCCGTGCAGCAGTCCACACTGGTGCTCTATGGAAAACCCGTGCAGCAGTCCACACTGGTGCTCTATGCAAAACCCGTGCAGCAGTCCCCACTGGGCTCTATGGAAAACCGTGCAGCTGTCCCCACTGGCGCTCTATGAAAACCCATGCAGCGTCCCCACTAATGCTCTATGGAAAACCCGGCAGCAGTCCCCACTGGTGCTCTATGGAAAACCCGCGCAGCAGTCCCCACTGGGGGCTCTATGGGAAACCCGCGCAGCAGTCCCCACTGGGCTCAAATGGAAAACCCGTGCAGCAGTCCCCACTGGTGCTCTATGCAAAACCTGTGCAGCAGTCCCCACTGGTGCTCTATGCAAAACCTGTGCAGCAGTCCCCACTGGTGCTCTATGGAAAACCCGTGCAGCGGTCCCCACGGGGTGCTCTATTGAAAACCCGTGCAGCAATCCCCACTGGTGCTCTATAGAAAACCCGTGCAGCAGTGCCCACTGGTGCTCTATGGAAAACCCGTGCAGCGGTCCCCACTGGTGCTCTATGGAAAACCCGTGCAGCAGTCCCCACTGGGTCTCTATGGTAGACCCGTGCGGCAGTGCCCACTGGGCTCTATGGAAAACCCTGCAGCAGTCCCCACGGGGTGCTCTATAGAAAACCCGTGCAGCAGTCCCCACTGGTGCTCTATGGAAAACCCGGGGCAGCAGTCCCCACTGGGGCTCTATGGAAAACCCGTGCAGCAGTCCCCCCCCACTGGTTTGCCTATGGAAAACTTTTGCCGCAGTCCCATTGGGTCAGGAAAACCCTGCAGCCAGTTTCCGACTGTGCTCTAATGGAAAGCGTGCAGCAGCCCCCACTGTGTCAAAAAACCCCGTCCACATCCCCCTGGTGACGGGGAAAACCGTGACAGTCCCCACTGGGCCCTCTTGGAAAACCTAATGCAGCTCATTACCCAGTGGTGTTTTATGAAACTGTGCATAAACCCCAGGTTGCTCTATAGAATTACCTCAGCAGTCCCCATTTTGAATTCTATGTACCCTGTGTATGCAGTCCCACTGCGGCTTCTAGTAAACCAGTGTAGCTATAGCGCCACTGGAGCTCTATGGAGAGACCTCACAGTCTGGTGCTATATGGAAAACCGTGCAGCACCCCCTATCCAGGAAAACCCAGTCTGTAGCATAGTGCCGTCTTGGAAAACCCTATCAGGAGAGATCACATGGGTCTGTAGCTATAGTGACCAGTGCTGGTAGCCTATCAGGAGAAATCACACAGGTCTGTAGCTATAGCCACCAGTGCTGGCAGCCTATCAGGAGAGATCACACAGGTCTGTAGCTATAGTGACCAGCGCTGGCAGCCTATCAGGAGAGATCACACAGGTCTGTAGCTATAGTGACCAGTGCTGGCAGCCTATCAGGAGAGATCACACAGGTCTGTAGCTATAGCGACCAGTGCTGGCAGCCTATCAGGAGAGATCACACAGGTCTGTAGTTAAAAGTGACCAGTGCTGGAAGCCTATCAGGAGAGAGTGAACAGGTCTGTAGCTATAGAGACCAGTGGTGGCAGCCTATCAGAAGAGATAAAACAGGTCTGTAGCAAAATGGGACCAATACTGGCAGCCTATCAGGGAGATAGAACAGGTCTGTAGCTATAGCGACCAATGCTGGCAGCCTATCAGGAGAGATAGACAGGTCTGAAAGCTATAGTGACCAGTGCTGGCAGCCTATCAGGAGAGATAAATGGTCTGTAGCTATAGCAAACCAGTGCTGGCAGCCTATCAGGAGAGATCGAACAGGTCTGTAGCTATACAACCATGCTGGCAGCCTATCAGGAGAGATCACACAGGTCTGTAGCTATAGCAGACCAGTGCTGGCAGCCTATCAGGAGAGATCGAACAGGTCTGTAGCTATAGTGACCAGTGCTGGCAGCCTATCAGGAGAGATCCCACAGGTCTGTAGCTATAGTGACCAGTGCTGGCAGCCTATCAGGAGAGATCGCCCAGGTCTGTAGCTATAGTGACCAGTGCTGGCAGACTATCAGGGGAGATCACACAGGTCTGTAGCTATAGTAACCAGTGCTGGCAGCCTATCAGGAGAGATCACACCGGTCTGTAGCTATAGTAACCAGTGCTGGCAGCCCATCAGGAGATCAAACAGGTCTGTAGCTATAGTGACCTGAGGAGCTGATGCAGCCCATACAAGAGGGAGAACACTGGTAATGGACACATATTATAAAGTGACTTGTTTTTGCAAGATCTTTAAACATAAAAAGCAGCGATCCCTGTAGTGAGACGACCCCTTTTGTGGGGCTTTCCAGTAAAAAAAAAATTAAATCTGGATCACAGAAAAAAAAAAAAAAAGTCTCACCATGTTGTTTCAGAGCCAAAGGCAGCTTCAGATTCATGCTTCCTGCCTCACTCTGGTTAGGTTGTGGGTGGTTCTGTAGCAGTGATGAGCATATAAGCTCCATGTTCACAGCTCTTCTAATTACACTGACATGGGAGCAATAGATCTGATCTATAGAACAGAGAGCTTCAGAGCTCAAACTAAACAAAATTAATCAGTCTCCTTTGTTAGGGTGGTTCACACGGCATAATTGGGGCGTGTATTCCCAAAGAACGGGGTGGGGTAGGCGGTCCCATAGACATGCATTGTTTGAGGTGCGTAATCGCCGCGAACAATATGATCGTATGGTACGCGTGGGAGGATGAGAGCTATGGATTACCGTACTTCCGGCCCACATTTCGCCGCGTATAACGTGCAATACACAGTGGAATGTGGGCCAAAATAAGCCGTGTGAACATACCCATAGAGATAACACACTCTGATCTCAAGCTCCCGCTGTCCTGTGTGCCGACCTGCGGGGACGTCACTCTCAGCTCTCAGGTAAGACAAAGACTAGAGAGAAGGGGAGAGCAGGACGGTAACCAGAGAAACCTGTGTGCACTCAGAGCAGATAAAATCTCTCGTATCTCCTCAACAAAGCAAAATAAACAAAGCAATGTATTTGGAAAAAGTCTTCATTTACCGTTCTGTACATGTTGAAAGCTAATCTTTGTAGTGAAACAAGCCCTTTAAATGACTGAGCGAAACATAGTTCTATCTGTTTCAGTGGAATTGTTTTCTGATGAGGTGAAGGTGATAAATTTAAAGGAGTTTTCCCAAGTCATTTCAACCCCCACACACCACCTCCTACTGCGCTAAAATAGACAATTAACAAATACGTATCACTCCCGTCACCATACTTTACACGCCACAGTACATTGTGTGAACACACCCTTGTCACTTATCTCCCCGCGTGTACAGTACGATCGTATTGTACACGCGGGGGGACGAGACGTAATCCATAGTTCTCTATGAGAGCTATGGATTACCGTAATTATGGGGCGCATTTCCCCATGTATCAAGCGCAAAATAACAAGTTATAGTGACCGGGATTCTAGAGGGGGGGTCGTTGATCCAGGGATTTATTCCGATTGCCAGATTGGAGTCGGGAAGGAATTTTTTCCCTAACATGAGGTCAATTGGCTTCTACCTCATGGGGGTTTTTGCCTTCCTCTGGATCAACACTTTAACACTTTAGTAACACTTTAATAAATGGGCTGAACTGGATGGGCGTATGTCTTTTTTCGGCCTGACAAACCATGTAACTAATATGCCACGAAATGCGCTCCAAAACAAGCCGAGTGAACATGGTGACTTTACTCCCTGCTCTCTGTCTAATCAGGAAGGCAGATATGGACGAGTAACCAGAGAAACCAGTGTGCACTCGGAGCTGATAAAATCTCTTATTTCCTAAAGTAAAATCACGAAACCAATGTAGTTGGAAAAAGTCTTCAATGACCTGTCCCTGCACGTTCTAATCTTTGTAGTGAGAAAACCCCTTTAGTTTCGTCATTCGAATAAATCGTAAAATTTTATAAATTTAGCAGTGTGTGTGGTACATGAGGGTGCGCACAACCCATTAAGTGTCTCAATGCTGCATTTCAACACAAATAACTCTTTAATATTACAGAAGGGAATCGTATAATATACTGCATTCTATAAAAATAACAGGTTTCTGTAAAACCCCTCAGCTCCGCAGCGATTACTATAGCCTTCACTTTGACCATGCAACCGGCAGAAGGACATTCAACTAGAGTTCATTTTTGGATACCGAGATCACACAGGGTGTAGGGTGCAGTTCCTTCCATATTCCCTATCCCTAGGTCAGCACAGTGACGTCTATCTGGATGCATTTTCCATCACTGGGTTCTATGGCTTGGACAGGTTATTGGGGGCTGAAACCCATCACATTCCTTAAGTTAACATGACGTAACATGGTTCGCCATCGGGCCGCTGTCACATATAGGAACCCGCAGCAGTCCAAAATCAGACGTCTCCGAAAACGCAACGGTGTTGATGTGCAGACCTCCGAACGTATCCCCGTGTTGAGCCTGTGTGTCCGTTCTACTCCAGCTGCACAACCTTTGTATACCGGAAGGAAGCAGGTGACGGTTTAGGAGGCGAAATGGTCTCTGAAGGATTGTCCGGTCAGGATGAAGCGGCGCGATGATCGGGGGACATGATCACAAGTGCTTTCTATTTTGCCAGGCTGCAGTAACAATGGGGAAGGTATGGAAAATGGAAAAAAAAAAAACCAAAAAAACCCGCCACACATACTGCTGTAAAACCATAAAACAGGTGAGGGTTCACAAGGCAATTGTTCTCTACAGAGCACGATAGTCACATAAATATTCATTTTTTTAAAAAAAAAAAATATAAAAATTAAAAAAAATTTAAATAAAGTAAAAAAAAAAATGCGGAAAGAGATAACCCTCTTTCCTGTTAAATATTGCTCATGGTCTAGTCTAATCTTATCTATCCCTGTCTAGCAAACAATAGAGCAATCACTATGTTATGACCTACTATTCGTATTGAGACTATATAGGAGATAAGCGACAGAGGGAAACAGGTGACGGTTCACAAGCCATTTGTTCTCTACAGAACACTATAGTCACATAAATATTCATTTTTTTCAAAAAAAAAAAATGTAAAAAATGTAAATAAATTAAAAAAAAAAAAAAAAATGCGGCAAGAGATAACCCTACTTTCCTGTTATGCATTGCTCATGGTCTAGCCTGAACTTATCTATCCTTGTCTAGCGAACAATAGAGCAAGCACTGTGTCATGACCTACTATTTGTATTGAGACTATATATGAGATAAGTGACAGAGGGAAACAGGTGACGGTTCACGAGGCGTAGGGTCTCTATGGAGCATGGCACTCACAAAATGATAAGTTAAAAAAAAAAAAAAAGTGTGGGGGTGTGTGTGAAGGGGGGAGGGGGCGTCAGCCTGTCAGGATAAAGCAAAATGCTAATCGGTCACAAATATTGTGAGTGTTCCCTATTTGAACAGGCTGCCTTGACAAGGACACAATGAGAGTTACAAACCCCCGAAAAAACAAACTACGGCTTCATAATCTTTCTAAATTGGAGGGAAACGGGTGATGGTGGATGAGCCGTTTGGTCTCTATAAAGCATGGTGGACATATAGGACACATAAAACATTTAAAAAAATTTACAAAAAATTAAAAAGATGCAGAAAAAGATGACCCCATTTTCATGACCCCATTTTCATGTTATGTATTGCTAATAGTCTAGTCTGATCTATCCCTGTTTAGTGAACAATAGAGCAATCACTGTGTCATTACCTACTATTTGCAATGAGACTATTTAGGAGATAAGCTACATAATCTTTGTAAACTGGAGGGGAAACAAGTGAAGGTTCACGATGCGTTTGGTCTCTATCAAGCATGGTAGTCACATAATAATACATTTATGTATTGCTTATAGTCTAGTCTGATCTTGTCTATCCTTGTCTATTGAGCAACAGAGCAATCACTACGTCATTACCTACTATTTGCAACCAGACTATATAAGAGATAAGCTGCATAATCTTTGTAAACCGGAGGGAAACAGGTGATGGTTCACAAGGCGTTTGGTCTCTATCAAGCATGGTAGTCACATAATACATTTAAAAAAAAAAAATTACAAAAAATTAAAAAGATGCACAAAAATATGACCCTATTTTCCGGTTATGTGTTGCTCATAGTCTAGTCTGTTCTTATTGATCCCTGTCTAGTGAACAACAGAGCAATCACTATGTCATTACTTACTATTTGTAATAAGACTATATAGGAGGTAAGCTGCATAATCTTTGTAAACCGGAGGGAAACAGGTGACAGTAGGGTCTCTACGGAGTATGGTAGACACAAAATGATAAATATACTTTAAAAATAAGAAAAAATGTAAGTAAAAAAAAAAAACCAAAAAAAAAAACTGACGGTTCACAAGGCGTTTGGTATCTATCAAGCATGGTAGTCACATGATAATACATTTAAAAAAAAATTACAAAAAACTAAAAAGATGCACAAAAAGATGACCCCATTTTCATGTTATGTATTGCTGATATTCTAGTCTGATCTTATCTATCCTTGTCTAACGAACAATAGAGCAATCACTATATAGGAGCAAAGCATGGAAAATTCTAAACCAAAAAAACATGGAGGTAGATGATGGGCCGAGACTACTGGTCTTCACCCTGTAAACTAGAAAAATAAAAATTCAAAAAAATGTTGAGAATAAGACACCGGGTGTCCGCACATTCCACAGGTAAGGTTGTACAGGTAGGGTGTTACTCAGTGTAACCATTCACATTGTGCAGTAACAGTGTAGTTCAGCTTCTTCCGCACTTGGTCCCGCCACTGGTCTCGCTGCAGGGTAACGCTCTACCCCCTGCACGGTGAGGTCTATAGATAAACCGTGTTCCGACACCTCAGGTCACGGGGGTCCTGCATTCGCCCTGATCGCAGGCTGCTGCATCTTTAGACCTTCCTTAGCACTAGCGGGTCCAGGCTGCAGCAGGAAGGGGGGGTTTGGTGCCTGCAAATTTCCGTCAGGACTAGGACATATTTACGTAACGGCGCCTGCGTCACGGTCACATATCGATCGGGCGGAGCGTCACGTGGCTGGCCGCCAGCGAGTCCTGTAGCATCTGCCAGTCCTCGGGGTCATTGCTGCACAGGGCCTTGGTGTACAGGGCCACTTGCTCTTGCAGCCGCTCCAGCTGCACCTGGGTGGCCTGGTTGAGTCGGGCCAGTTCTTTGGTTTTCATAGCGATGCTCAACAGGCCGGAGCGGCGCAAGATATCCAGCGTGTTCTGAAACCGCCGGTCCCTGTTCTGCTGGTCGGGCGGCCCCTCGTCTTCGTTGAGTGAGCCGTTTTGTGAGGACGCCACCAAGGGGTCTCTCAAAGCGTCGCTGGCACCGGTGTCCGTCAATGGGGCGGTCAGACTGAGCTCAGCGCAGGGCACCTCACCGCAGGGCACCTCACTACCGAGCCCCGCTGCCTTCTGAGTGTTAGGATCCGGGACGGCTGATGCTCCCTTTGCCGGTACCGCAGATGGTAGTCTCTTGGCCAGGTTTTGGTGGGATGTGTCCGCCCCCCTCTTGCTCCCGTTTGGACGGGTTAAATTGGAGGATAGTCGAGATGGATGTGGGGCGATCTTGGTGTAAGAGTTCAGGATAGGCAGGTACTTGGTGGACTTTTTGCAGATGGACGGAGGCTTCGTGGCGGATAAAGATGGGGGGAAAACCAGGATTTGTGAGGAAGTTGGGAGCAGCTGAAAGGAAGGACGCACGGCCCAGGGCTGGACATGTGGGTCAGGTATGGACCCCTGGAAGGAACAAAAACAGGCATTAGCAAACAGAGTCCCAAAAAACTGACCTACTTGTGACTCAAGCTGCCGACCTGCCCAGGACTGCAAATGTACAAATTTCAGAGAAACAGCCAGATTCAGCCACTGCCTGCTCAGGCTATGAGCGGTTCTATAGCTTCTGGCTCGCACTTCCTGCTCAGGCTATGAGCGGTTCTATAGCTTCTGGCTCTCACTTCCTGCTCAGGCAATTAGCGGTTCTATAGCTTCTGGCTCTCACTTCCTGCTCAGGGTATGAGCGGTTCTATAGCTTCTGGCTCCCACTTCCTGGTCAGGCTATGAGCAGTTCTATAGCTTCTGGCTCTCACTTCCTGCTCAGGCAATTAGCGGTTTCTATAGCTTCTGGCTCTCACTTCCTGCTCAGGGTATGAGCGGTTCTATAGCTTCTGGCTCCCACTTCCTGGTCAGGCTATGAGCGGTTCTATAGCTTCTGGCTCTCACTTCCTGCTCAGCCAATTAGCGGTTCTATAGCTTCTGGCTCTCACTTCCTGTTCAGGATATGAGCGGTTCTATAGCTTCTGGCTCGCACTTCCTGCTCAGGCTATGAGTGGTTCTATAGCTTCTGGCTCGCACTTCCTGCTCAGGCAATTAGCGGTTCTATAGCTTCTGGCTCTCACTTCCTGCTCAGGCTATGAGCGGTTCTATAGCTTCTGGCTCTCACTTCCTGTTCAGGCTATGAGCAGTTCTATAGCTTCTGGCTCTCACTTCCTGTTCAGGCTATGAGCGGTTCTATAGCTTCTGGCTCTCACTTCCTGCTCAGACTAGGAGTGGTTCTATAGCTTCTGGCTCTCACTTCCTGGTCAGGCTATGAGCGGTTCTATAACTTCTGGCTCCCACGTCCTGGTCAGGCTATGAGCAGTTCTACAGCTTCAGACTCACATTTCCTGTTCAGGCTGTGGGTGGTTCTACAGTTTCAGGCTCATACTTCCTGTTTAGGCTGTGAGCAGTTCTACAACTTTAGCTCTCACTTCCCTTTAGGCTGTTGGCAGTTCTACTGCTTCATGCTCCCGCTTCCTGCTCAGGCTGTGGGCGGTTCTACTGCTTCAGACTCTCACTTCCTGTTCCAGTTGATGGGTGTTCTACAGCGGGGACTGATCTTTCATCTCTGCTATTCCTAGCTGAGCCTGTTACAGGGACATTAGTGCTGGAGGTTTCTAAACAGCAGGGCACAAGGCTACAGAGCTCTAAAGGGTTGACATTTGTCAGTAAGTGATATAAACAAGCTTAGGCTTGTAGATAAGACACAGCAGCAAAGATGTCCCTATCACAACCACTGCTAGAGCAGAGGGAGGTGGTTGGTAACCTAGGGAACCTTGTGTACACAAGCAGGAGATAAGAACTTCTCTAATGCTAAAGGGAAGCAAAATCAGAACAGCAATGTATTTGGGGTTAGTATGTATTTATCTCTGCCTACATTCTGAAAGCTAATCAACGTGGTGAGAGTTCCCCTTTAAACTGACTGGAACGTGGTAAAGACACAAGTGTGACAAAACTTATAACTCATGTAATATCACATGGACTCGTATCTAATACATCAATCAGATTACATCACAGGACAACCCTTATCTGCTTCCACTTACTGTAAAAGCTTTATAGTTTCTGCAGAAACCGAATATAAAACTGAAGCATTTCAATGATATAATCAGAAGAGCAAACGAACCTGAGAGACATCACATACCGAGCGAACCTGCTCTGCGGCGCTCACTGACCACAAATATGTGGAAGGAAGGAACATTAGGTGCAGAGACTGGACTAAAGTCAGAACATGCATAGAAGAGAGAAGGACGGCTAGCGTCAATGTATACACAACTACAGAGAGAGAGGAGGACGGCTATCATCGGGGTATATACACAACTACAGAGAGAGATGAGGACGGATAGCATCAGTGTATATACACAACTACAGAGAGAGATGATGATGGATAGCATCAGTGTATATACACAACTACAGATAGAGGTGAGGACGGATAGCATCAGTGTATATACACAACTACAGAGAGAGATGAGGACGGATAGCATCAGTGTATATACACAACTACAGATAGAGGTGAGGACGGATAGCATCAGTGTATATACACAACTACAGATAGAGGTGAGGACGGATAGCATCAGTGTATATACACAACTACAGATAGAGGTGAGGACGGATAGCATCAGTGTATATACACAACTACAGAGAGATAGGAGGACGGCTATCATCAGGGTATATACACAACTACAGAGAGAGATGAGGACGGATAGCATCAGTGTATATACACAACTACAGAGAGAGATGATGATGGATAGCTTCAGTGTATATACACAACTACAGAGAGAGATGAGGACGGATAGCATCAGTGTATATACACAACTACAGAGAGAGATGATGATGGATAGCATCAGTGTATATACACAACTACAGATAGGGGTGGGGAAACGGATACATCAGTGTATATACACAACTACAGATAGAGGTGAGGACGATAGCATCAGTGTATATACACAACACAGAAAGAGTGGGGGACGGATACAATCAGTGAAAATATACACAACTACAGATAGAGTAGGACGGAACATCAGTTTTAAACACTACAAGAGAATGAATGGAAAATCAGTGTATAACACAACTACAGATAGAGTAGGACGGATAGCAACAGTGTTAAAAAACAACCACAGAGAGAGATGAATGGATAGCTTCATGTATATACCAACTACAGAGAGAGATGAGGACGGTTTAGCATCAGTGTAATACACCAACTAACAGAAGAGGTGAGACGGCTATCATCAGGGTATATACAAAACTACAGAGAGAGATGAGGATGGATATCATCAGGGTATATACAAAACTACAGAGAGAGATGAGGACGGTTTAGCATCAGTGTATATACACAACTACAAAGAGGTGAGGACGAAAGCATCATGTATATACACAACTACAGAGAGAGATGAGGATGGATAGCATCAGTGTATATACACAACTACAGAGAGAGATGAGGATGGATATCTTTAGGGTATATACACAACTACAGAGAGAGATGAGGATGGATATCATCAGTGTATATACACAACTACAGAGAGAGAGAGATGAGGACATCTATCAACAGGGTATATACACAACTACAGAGAGATGAGGATGGCTATCATCAGGGTATATACACAACTACAGAGAGAGATGAGGATGGATAGCATCAGTGTATATACACAACTACAGAGAGAGATGAGGATGGATATCATTAGGGTATATACACAACTACAGAGAGAGATGAGGATGGATAGCATCAGTGTATATACACAACTACAGAGAGAGATGAGGACGGCTATCATCAGTGTATATACACAACTACAGAGAGAGATGAGGATGGATAGCATCAGGGTATATATACAAGGGTAGAGACTTGCACTATAGCAGGCAGGGGAATACAGGGGAGGAGAACAGTCTGGAACAGATGTCAGGAATGGATGATGGGCAGTGCAGCCCGCCAACCACATGAGCTGTAGCTGAAGCCATGAACACTCTGGCTGTGCTGAGGAGAAGCACATAGGGGCAACAGTATAAAAAATATGTCAATTTTGTATGTTTTGGAAGTAGGATAATCGTTATATCATTGTTCTTGTGCAATTATCCTATGGCCCCTTTTAATTTTTGTTCAAACACCGGAATACCCCTTTAAGGAGTCCAGTAGGCGGTCTTTTCAGTGAATATATCGATTGCTGTCAATCACTGAAAAGACCGCCTACTGGACTCATTAACCCACAATAAGCATGGATTTAAATGCTTATCCAACATTTCTAACAAAACTATACATCAGACTGGCAGATCTCATAGCAGTTTCTATATGACAGGGTCCCTTTAATAAATGTGGTGTAAATTCCGTACGCCAGTAGTTTGATGCAAATTGCCACTAAAGGGGTTCTCTCACCATGCAGTTTCAGAGAGCCACATGCAGCTTCAGACTCACACTTCTTGGTCAGGCTGTGGGTGGGTCTATAGCGGTGATTGGCATATCAGCTCTGCTGTCCCTAGTTATCCCTGTTACAGTGACATGACTGCGGGAGGTTTATAATCTGGAGTGCACAAGGCTACAGAGCACTAAAGAGTGAAAGCTTCTCATTTAGCTAGGTAAACAAACTCTGCTGCTAGAGATAAGACTCTGCAGGGAATAACTCATCATGGACGGACTGACTGATGGCAGCTTGGAGCAATGAGAAATAAAAGAGAGAGGAGCAGAGAGGTGGGGGTAACCAGAGAAACTTGTGTACACTAGCAATAGATACAATCTTTTTTACCTCCTGACCAAAGCAAAATCGATACAGCAATGTATTTGGTAATAGTCTTCATTTACCTTTCCCTAAAAGTTAAAAGATAGTGAGAAACCCCTTTAATAAGTGTGCCCCAATACGTTTTGGAGACACAGGTGAATGTGGCCCTCAGCAGGTAGAATTGACGTCACAGTCGTAGGTGAAACACTTGGGCACAGACCCCGGATGTGATCGCTCATAGAGATCCTTATGGGTCCTTAGTTTTGGGTGTAAGTTTTGTTGACATAGTTTGCTCCCAGATATAATCTGAACATCAGCCAGAAGACATCCATAAATTCATACCTGCCCTACCTGATCTACCAGCAAATTCTTCAAGACAAGCAAGGAGGGAGGGTGCGAGGCAGGACACCTGGGGGCGCTCTCGGCAGTGCTCCACTGAGATGATGGGGGGCACTCTTCTGTGTCCGTCTGCTCCACAGAGCTCAGGCACTCCGAAGCCACATCTGAAAGAACAAAGTGCAAAATGTCAAAAAGTGGGACATGGAGAACCCGTAACTGTACAGCAGGTAACATTCACTGAACACAATATCCAACCACAAAATGAGCAATGTCCTACACCAGACCAGCCTCCACTGAGGGGGTGACATATGTGCGCTCTCTATACCGGGCTATATATCTATAGGGAGGCTCCTAGACAGATTATAGAACACGGGTCTATGCCAATGCTATTTCTTCATCTAATGCAGTGTTCCCCAACTCCAGTCCTCACGCCCCACCAACAGGTCATGTTTTCGGGATCTCCCACAAAATGCACTGACCATAATAATATCACCTGTGCAGCTTAATGAAATATATCACCTGTGCAGCTTAATGAAATATATCACCTGTGCAGCTTAATGAAATATTTTCACCTGGGGCAGCTTAATAAATCACCTGGGGCAGCTTAATGAAATAAAATCACCTGGCAGCTTAATGAAATCACCTGTGCAGCTTAATGAAATATATCACCTTGCAGCATAATGAAAAAATCACCTGTGCAGCTTAATGAAATATACACCTGTGCAGTTTAATGAAATCACTTGTGCAGCTTAATGAAATAAATATCACCTGTGCACCTTAATGAAATATCTCACCGTGCAGCTTAATAAAATCACCTGTGCAGCTTAATGAAATTTCACCTGTGCAGCTTTAATGAAATATACACTGTGCAGCTTCATGAAACATATCACCTGTGCAGCTTAATGAAATATATCACCTGTGCAGCTTAATGAAATCACCTGTGCAGCTTAATGAAATATATCACCTGTGCAGCTTAATGAAATATATCACCTGTGCAGTTTAATGAAATCACTTGTGCAGCTTAATAAAATATATCATCTGTGCAGCTTAATGAAATATATCACCTGTGCAGCTTAATGAAATCACCTGTGCAGCTTAATGAAATATATCACCTGTGCAGCTTAATGAAATATATCACCTGTGCAGCTTAATGAAATATATCACCTGTGCAGCTTAATGAAATATATCACCTGTGCAGCTTAATGAAATCACCTGTGCAATGCTAAGGAAAGCCAGAAGACATGAGCTGTTGGTAGGTCCTGAGGACTGGAGTTGGGAACCCCTGATCTAATGCATCCCCCTTATGCCCCATGCTGCACCTACAGTGGGGCCGCCTTGTCTTTCTTAAAGGGGTTTTACATCCTGCAGCTCAATACAAGCCGGGCCTCAGACAGTGGAGAAATGGCTGCGCAGGTGCAGCTCTTCCCCATTCATTTCCATGGGAGTTCTGAATATAGCCAAGCGAGTGTGCTCAGAAAAATTCGGAACCTATGCTGCGGTCTGCCTGCCTTCTGAGGACAGCTCATAACGAGCTGGCAAAGCCTCTTAAACAGGACTTTCTGACATGAGGTCTAAGGGTTCTCCTGGTTTATGTAGACCTCCACTTACAAGAATGTCTTAAAGGAGCACTCTTAGGCCCTGTTCACACGACGGATTTGGCCGCGGTTATGGCCGTGGGTTCCGACGTGGTTTCCGCGGCCGTAACCGCGGCCAAATCGCGCCTAGATTATTAACATGGTTTCCTATGGGAAACCGCGTTAATATTCACACGCCGCAGGTTTGGCCGCGGCTCCGGGGCCGCGGACAGACCCGCGCGTGTGAAGAGAGGAGTGCTCTGACAGGAGTGCTCTGCGCGGCGGCCGCGGGCAGCGCCACGGGTGTCGCCATGTGTGGTGCGCAGCTGGGATGCGGCTAGCGCCGCGGCTTGCCTCCTGCTCTTAATTTGCATAGGGGCAAGCCCTCGGGGCAAGCCGCGCCCCAAACCACGCCCCTCCCGCCCCAAGGCCACGCCGCAAACCCGCGTCGGCGCGGCCCGACGAGGATTTGGCGGCGAGAGCCGCGGTGAAACCCGCGGCCAAATCCGTCGTGTGAACGAGGCCTTAGGCTAAATTAACATGGCATAATTGCGGGGCACGCCCCGCAATTACGCCTGGACTTTGGGAACTCACGCCTACTCCCGCCGGTCCCATAGACATTCATTACTCGCGGAGCGTATCCGCCGCTAGTAATTGAAATGTCACTTATCTCCCCCCGCGGCGTATTGTCTGAGCGGGGGGAGGAGGCGTAATCCATAGTTCTCTATGAGAACTGTGGATTACTGCAATGACTGGGGCACATTTTGCTCATATTTGAGCGCCGTACGCCGCAAAATACGTGGTGAAATGTGCCCCAATTTAACCCCTGTGAACATAGCCTTAGGGCGACATGTAAGAACAGGGCTTCGCCAGTTTTCTGGAGTATTTGAGCCAAAATGAATGCATGAAGGTGCACCTCAAACTTTGTTGCCCTAAGTTTTTTTTTCTCCTTCAGTGCATTAGAAATTATTTCCATGTACACAGCAGTGATAGTCAGTTTGCTTACCTGTAGCTGAATACAGGATTTCTCACTGCTGCCCCTGGGTCATGTGACCTGCAGGTGAATACAGGATTCCTCACTGCTGCCCCTGGGTCATGTGACCTGCAGCTGAATACAGGAATTCCTCACTGCTGCGACTGGTTCCGGGACCTGCAGCTGAATACAGGATATTCTCACTGCTGCCCCCGGGTCATGTGACCTGCAGCTGATACAGGGTTCTCACTGCTGCCACTGGGGTCATGTTTACCTGCAGCTGAATACAGGATTTCTCACTGCTGCCACTGGGTCATGTGACCTGCAGCTGGATACAGGATTCCTCACTGCTGCGGCTGGTTCCCGGGACCTGCAGCTGAATACAGGATTTCTCACTGCTGCCTCTGGGTCCTGTGACCTGCAGCTGAATACAGGATCTCTCACTGCTGCCTCTGGGTCATGTGACCTGCAGCTGAATACAGGATTCCTCACTGCTGCCACTGGGTCATGTGACCTGCAGCTGAATACAGGATTTTTTCACTGCTGCCACTGGGTCAGTGACCTGCAGCTGAATACAAAGGGTTTCTCACTGCTGCCACTGGGTCATGTGACCTGCAGCGGGATACGGGTTTTCCTCACTGCTGCCTCTGGCATGTGACCTGGCAGCTGGATACGGGATTTCTACTGCTCCCCACTGGGGATTGACCTCAGCGAATACAGGATTCCTCACTGCTGCCTCTGGCTCATGGACCTCACTGAATACAGGATTTCTCACTGCTGCCACTGATCATTGACCTCAGTGAATACAATTCTCACTCTGCCTCTGGGTCAGTGACCTGCAGCTAAATACAGGATTTCTCACTGCTCCCACTGCCTCATGGGAGCTGCAGCTGAATACGGGATTTCTCACTGCTGCCCTGGTCATGTGACCTCACTGAATACGGGATTTCTCCCTCTACCCCGGGGTCATGTGACCTGCAGTGAATACAGATTTCTCACTGCTGCCTCGGGTCATGTACCTGCAGCTGAATACGGGATTTCTCACTGCTGCCCCTGGTAAAGTGACCTGCAGCTGAATACAGGGTTTCTAAACTGCTCCCCCCGGTCATGTACCTGCACGAATACGGGTTCCCTCACTCTGCCCGGGTCATGTACCTGCACTGAATACAAGTTTCCTCACGCTGCCCGGTCATTGCCCTGAACACGAGCGCTAAAACACACAGCATGGTTTTGACCGGGGAATGATTTTTCCTATGGGGGGTTCAAAGCGTCCATGGGAATGTAATGACCAATTTCCCAGTCACATAAAAAAGCTCAGTGTCTATCACCAATCAGACGCGGGTCATGTACCAATCGAGACTGTTCTCACCAAAATTCTGTTTTTACCTCGGGTAAAAAAAATTTTCCCGCACTACTGTCCAAAAAAAAATTTGTAACGAGAAAAAGGGGGGGAAAAAAAAAAACGTAACTCCTTTAACATCTAAAACCCCGAAAACTTCCCTTTCCCTAAAACCGCTTTTTTTTTTTTTTTTACTTTAACAATCATCCTCCCAACAGGGTCCCAACCCCCCACCCCAAGGGCACCAACAGCAGGGTTTTTAGATGTCCTCAGTATTGCAAGTGATGAAATTTTTGCATGCATTTTGTGGGGGAAACCTAAACATACCTTTTTTTGGGGGGTGGGACTGGGTTGGGGAACACTGCACTAGAGTACTGACCACAAGGCTATGTTTTACACGCTTTTAAAATTGGACTATTTTTATCCGTATCCGAATTACGGTAAATCCTCCCAGTCATTACGGAATCACATTCCATAAACTATGGGTTACGCTCCTCTCCCTCTCGCGAAAAAACCCCCGGGGGAAAAATACTGTAATTACTAGGCCGTAACCCAAACTATAATGATAGCCTAGGGCCCGGGGAGGTGCTCCCCCTGCCCTTTCCCCCATGCCTAAAAGGCCCCGAACTAACCGTATAAGAAGCCTAAGAGGTTCACACGGCTTATTTTCAGGGGGTAATTACCCCCCAATTACCCGTGGGGCGGGGGCGGAGCAGGGGTGGGATTTTCCGCCCATGACCCGGTATAAATTCACAGTCACTTATTCCCCCCCGCGCGTATTGTCACAGGAAGAGACAAACCATATTCCTTGAACTTGATTACCCTAATGACTGGGACGGATTCCAGCCGAAATTTCGCATATGGGCTGAAATACTCCCCTTTTTTAAGCCGGTAAACATAGCCTAAGGGTTCAAACGCTTTTTCCATATACAGCATGCTAACATACGGGTATCAATTTTCTTTCTTACCATACATCCCCTTGACAGGGGAATAGGTTACCAACATGGCACACAAGGGCCCTTTAAGACCCCGCTGCAGTGGCCCCCAAGCACCTCCCAAAACTCCATTTCAGCCGGGGAAACTCATTTAAGGCGACTACAACCCTGAAATTTTTAATGCTGAAAATCATGTGTGTGAATCTATCCTAACTCACCCTTTTTTTCAGGCCCCCATCCACAGAGCGTAACTTCAACTCTTGGGGCCCCGTGCGAAAGTAAAAGGGGCCCCCCCTTCCCATGCACCATTTACGATGTTGGTATCTTCTTATTTGGCAGGAGGGCTTTTGCCCCTTTACCCCCCCGCAACCTGCTCCCCCCCTTAGCTACACCCCTGCTCATCCCCTCATCACAGGACGCTGCACCAATCTGGCCAAACGGGCTCTCTGCATGTAGATTTGACCGTAGGCCAGGGTCGGCGCAAATGCATGCCGATAATGTGAAAAAAAGCCCGCAAAAACGCCTGTAACCCCCCCCCCCCCCCGTAGGGGGCAAACCCAAATTTCCCATCCCTTGTTGTTCCGGGCCGCTTCCCCGCTCCTCGGGTTCCCTCGGCCGAGGGTGCCGCGGGTTTTTCCCCTGTTTGAGGGGGGAATCCGGGAAAAAGGGCAAAAAAGAAATATAGAATGTAGAGGGTTACCGGGGAGGGGCCCCCAAAAACTCAGCGCTTCAACCAACAACTAGGATCTGCCCTGGGGATG
>JAODAL010025794.1:0-57965 GCA_025379985.1 Phyllomedusa bahiana | reverse complement strand
AAAATTTTTTTCACTTCTCAGAGCACTTGTACTTTTGTTTATTTGAAGATTAAATCTCTGCACTTGTCTTTTTAATTGCCAATTACAAAAAAGCTAAAAATGACAATCACTGCTATACAACCCCCACAACCGAGGTTTTTTTCCCCCCCTATGTACCTAGTGGGGAAATTTTTTTTTGTGAGCTGAAGTGTTTTTTTTATGGTAACTCCTTTGGGAACATACTTTTTCGATCATTTTTTCCTTTTTTAGGGGATGCAAAAAAAAAACTCAAAATTTGGCACTCTCTTTCTTCTACACTATTTAACGCAAGGGATAAATGATGTTATATTTAACTAATCACCCCTTAACACGGGTAATCCCAAATTTAAATGAAAACATTTTCATTAATTTTCTTTCTTATTTGTAAAATGGCAAAATGGGGGTAATTTGAACTAATGTGTTTTTTAAACTTTAACATGCAGTCACCTAGATCTTACCACGGGGGTTGTGGTCATTTTGTATACCCTTCTGCATTTTATATATATTATATATACACACTGCAGAAAGATTTACCAAGATGGCAATTCTAACACTTTCTGCCCGGCTATGGAAGACTTTACTAGGCTTCCAAATGCCATGGTGATCAATTGGCACCCCCCAATCTCGTTTTGGGGGGGCTTTTGGGACGCAGGAAACCGTCCGCACACTTTTTTCCTCATTTTTTTTAACACGCAGGTAAAATCACCGCAGTGTCTAAATGGTTAAACAGCAGGGATCGAAGCCAGCTCCAATCCCTACTTATAGCGGTGGGTGTCTGTTGTGATCCCTACTTCATTACCGGCATTATGATGCACGTTTAAGTCAAATGTTGTTAAGGGGTTAAAATGACATACCACTCCCCTGCTTCCACCAATTAAAGGATGTAACTGTTCATCAAGTTTTTAGGGGACTAGACTAGTAACCATTTTATTTGCCGAATATAAATACATATATAAATTAATTTGTATTAAAAAAAAAAAAAAACATTTTTGGATAAACAATAAAACCAATGGGTTAATTCCACAGTAAATCCAAGCAGATATATAGCTTCTAATTGATATGCTGCAGATTTAAAATTCATACGACTGATTCTGTGTTGACATTTTTCCAAAGCGTGTGAATGACTTTAGTTAAAAAGTCATTCATATGTCTACTGCTGTATTACATTGCTGATTTTTTGGAACATCTGTTGCGTCAATGTCTTTTGTGTCAGACGAGATAAAAAATTTGTAGATTTTGTAGCAAAGTCACAACATCCCTGCACCATTTTTTTCACAGATTTTGGTGCAGATTTCTTGAGGATGTTTCGCTGCGATTCGGGGTAAAGCAAAAAAAATTTTGGTAATGTATTTAAAACACGTTGCAGATTTACTCTGCATTGTGACTTCTCACACTGAAGTTAATAGGGAAAATCTGCAGCTTAGTAAAAAAAATCTGGACTTTGAAGTTACAAAAAATCCAGAATATCCATCCCTTGGGAATGCACCCTTAGGCTTATTTGGCCACGGATTGGTGCCGTACTGCGCGCCGGATTTGCGCTGCAGTACGGCTCCAATCCGTCACAGTAACTACGGTAATCCACAGTTCTCAGAGAACTATGGATTCCATCGCTCCCCCCCTCGGCGAATCCACCGGGTGGGAAGAAGGTACATCCAAAAACCCAAAGCAATACCGCCGTGGGTAAAGAAGTCTATGGGGCCGTCGGCAGCGCCCTCCCCCTTATTTAAGTTTAATTGGAGCGAAATCCGGCTCGCAATTTCGGCTTTAAAAAAGCCATGTGAACCGGGCCTTACTCCCCCACCCTGTAGATGACATATTACCTGCTTTATCCCTACCAAACCTAGTTTGATTACATGTAGTTTTATTAATCTCCTCAGATAATCACACAATCGAGTAAGATCTAGAATTCCAAGATCTACCAGATCTGAGCTCAATTGAGTATTTGTCATGGACCACTCCAATCATTATGTTCACTCTATAATTCCTCTCCTATGCAACCTCCATAAGGTGGGGGGTGCACTGCAGTCAGTAGGGCTCCACATACTTATGACAACCTAACAGGACCCTATGGAATCACTACCAGCCAGTCATGCAGCAAACAGTTGTAATTCTGTATATTAGCTGGTGATCATAATAATGTGACTCAAATGTTAAACTAATATATTATAAATCACCAACAATGGCTCAGTTTTATCCACAATGTCTTTGGGAAGCTCAAAAAGTACTGTTTTTCCATGGGGATGTGAATTAGAAAAAAATATAGCAATAAAAATAGGGGCAATCTCTAGATATCTGATTAGATGTGAATCCTACTTTAGAGGAAAACAAAACAAAACTAAAAATAAAAACACACACAAAAAACTTAGGAGTATCATTGACAAGCTAAATTTAAAAAAAAATTTACTTTGAAAAAGGACGGAGAAGCTATTATTGTACCCCAGACAACTATACCGTGGACCCTCAAACCATATTAATTGGTTTCAGACCGACTATTTTATGTTGAAACCATAAGCCTATGGAAAACAGGTAACTGGTTACGAAGCCCCCAAAATGTCAATAGAACTTAAAAATAAAGACAAATATTTCCAAGCCATTCTTTTCCTGTTGCCTTTCAATCCCTAGACAAGCACATCCGAGACTTCATATGGGCTGGTAAGAAGCCTAGGATTTCGAGAATGACACTAAACAGACCAAAGAGGGAGGGCGGTTTTGCCCTGCCGGATTTCAAGGTGTACTATGTCGCCTCGGTAGCAGTACGATTTGTTAACTGGTACCGCAATAGGAACTCAAAATTGTGGATTTGCTTGTAAGAACAGATTTATGACGCACCCTTATTCAATCTCCCCTGGTTGCATGCCTCCTGCTTACATAAAACAGATATACTTGCCCTTCCACTAGCTGCGCAGCATTCCCTGTTTGCCTGGCGCGCCTACGGCATGCACATGGACCTGTTCAACTCTGACGGCCCTCTGACTCCGGTTCTCCACAATCCCACATTGGACTTGGGGAACCTTGCCAAAATTGCAGCCAGACTTGGCGTCAAAAAGCCTTTAGTATTTAGGGACATTACTTCCTCTTCATCTCTACACACTATGGAGGAAGTGTCTTCTGAACTGCGCCCTCTGTCACTTAACTGGCTAACGTTTATGCAGATCTCACATTTTTATGGCAGAAATAAACAAACTCAACCTGCACACAGAACTACGCCCTTTTGAGCAGATATGTGTTAGACCTCAATCATCCTCTCATCTTATCTCACAGATATATGAGCTTCTCATCCACTCCTTAACCAACCGTGGGCCCATATCTGAGGGCGGGGGCTAGAGACTACAATCCCTTCTCAAAAGAGGAAGGGGAAAAAGCATCTCTTATCATACAAAGCGCTAAACCCGGGTTGGGTTTTGCAAGAGCTAAATTTTAAAAGTATGTCGCGCTGGGCCCCGTGTACCGTTTTTGCTTCCCCCTTTTTTTCCCACGTCACCTGTTGCTGGACACGGCTCTTTGGGCACCTTGACACATATATGGTGGGACTGTCCAAATATGCAGCCTTACTGGATTAAAGTGATAGACTAAATTTAGAAAAAGTTTGGGAATACAGCTAAAGAAAATCCCCCGTATTTTTTTTTTGTTTGTCATCCCCTTCCCATGTCGGCCCCGCAAGGGAACCCAAGGCCGTTTTCACATGCTTTTTTCAGCCTATTGCGGGACGGATTTTTGCCCCAGTTACGGTTTAAAAAAGGGGCGGGATGGGGGGGGCGGCGGGGGAGCGCTCCCGGCCCCATAGACATTGCATTTTCACAGGGGGCGTAATTCCTTTTTCCCCCCACGGGGGATTCGCCGAGCGGGGAGGGGCGACGGAATCCACAGTTCTCTATAGAACTGTGGGGTTACCGTAGTTACTGGGACGGGTTGGGGGCCGTACTCAGCGCAAAACCCCGCCCAAATAACCGTGTGAACATGGCCAATATGCTCATTCTAACTACTAAGGCTTAAAAACCCAGATTGTGGGGTCCACTGAAAACCCCCACTATCAGGGGGGATTTTAAGGAATTATTTTCCCTCCAAAAGCATGGGGGAAATCATGGCCACAGGGGGCTGACATGGATATCATGCCACATGGTTTAGACTGGTTTTATTCTGGGGCTTCACCGGGTTAGTGACACGGGGAAGAACGCCCACCCGGGGGGTTTTAAAGGGGGACCGTTACTCGGCAATTTTCTAAGCTCCCCTCCAGGGGAACTGGGAGAGTGTGCTGCCCCACACTGCCTTGCGCAGTTTTTGATGACCGTTCCTGGTTTCTTTTCGTTTGTTTTTGGGTATGATAACCCCTTTTATTTTACACGATGTATCTTAAACATGCCAGTAAAGTGTTCCCAAATGCTTTTTTTTTCAGGGCTTCTAAAAGTCTAATTGCCTGAATTATGTTATTTGAGATTATTTCCAGAATGTATACTTTTTTAGTTTTGTCTACTAGATCTAGATTATAATCACATCTGGATAGGAGGATATTTTATGTTATCATTCCTGTCGGCTTTCTCAATCTGGCATCCATGCGCCAGACTCGGCATTCTATTGTGATATTCCATTTTTGCTGTCACTGCTACATTATTTCTGCATATGATATTGTCATCTATTTGACACCGATTGTTATACTACGTTTTCAATAAACCTTGTTGAATTTGAAAAAAATAAATAAATAAAGACAAATATTAACCCCTTAAGGACCCAGCCTGTTTTGACCTTCTTGACACAGCCCTATTTTTGAAATCTGACATGTCAATTTATGTGAGAATAACTTTTTGACACTTACCTATCCCTGTGATTCAGAGATTGTTTTCTCGTGACACATTGTGCTTTAAGTGAGTAAGAAATTTTTATCCATACAATCATTGTTTGTTTGTGAAAAATATCAAAATTTCATGGAAAATTTGAGAAAATTTGCGATTTTGAAAGTTGCAAAATTTCTGCGTGCAAGACAGATAATTATTCACCACAAAATAGCATCTACCATATGTCCACTATAGGTTGGCATCATTTTTTAAATGTTTTTTTTTTTACGAAATTAGAGGGCTTAGAAATTTAGTAGTAATTTCTCACATTTTCAAGAAAATTTGCAATATACATTTTTTAGGGACCACTCCAGTTCTGACGTGGCTTTGAGGGGCCTGCATGTTAGATACCCCCATAAGTGACGCCATCTGAGAAACTAGACACCTTAACGTATTTACAACACTATTTAGGAAGTTTGATACCATTAGATATTTCATAGAAATTAAAGCAAAGTGGAGGTGAAATTTCAAAATTTCACTTTTTTTTGCAGATTTTCAATATTTATCCATTATTCACTGGAATACGGTAAATGTGACCAGAGAAATGCAACTTAATATCAATTCCCCCAGGTCTGCCGTTTTTAGAGATATCCCATATGTGGCCCTAGTGCATTATTTGGCTCAACCATAAGCCCCAGAATAGGAGGAGCACCTACTGGACTCTGGGGCCTCATTTTCAATACGATTTTATTTAGGCACATTTCAGGTTTGAGGACACCCTAAGGTGCTAAAACTTAATAAACACCCCTAAATAGACTGCATATTGGAAACTACACCCCTTAAGGAATATATCCAGGGGTGCATTGAGTATATAGACCCCACAGGTGATTCATAAATTTTTTTTAGCATAAGGTTGTGAAAATTTAAAAAAATGTTTCCAATAATCTGCAATTTTAGCTTAAAATGTTTCATATATACAAGGAATCCTGGAAAAAAGAACCCTAAAACTTTGTTACGCAATTTCTTCCAAGTTCGAAAATACCCTACATGTGGGTGTAAACTGCTGTAGGGGCGCATGCCAGGGCATAGAAGGGAGGGAGTGTTATTTGGCGTTTGGAACACAGATTTTGGTGGGGCCCATGTCGCATTTGCAAAGCCCCCAAAGTAGCAGAACAGGCGAAACCTTCCAGAAGTCGCCCCATTTTGGATTCTACACCCATCAGGGATCTCATCTACGGATGTATTCTGCATTTTAGGCACACAGGTGTTCCATAGTTTTGTTTTTTTTTAGCATTGGGCAATGAAAATGGGGAGGGGGAAACGCAGTTCGGTCATTGTTTTTTGAGTTTCAATTTTACAGCATTCGCCGTGCAGTGTAAATGATGTGATAGCTTTACTATGATATAGATTACAATGATATAGATTTCATATAGTTGTTTTCTGTTTATTACTTTTTACACAGTAGAAATAAGTCTATAAAAAAATTGCTTTTTATGTTGTCCTATTCTGACAGCCATAACTTTTTTATTTTGCTGTGTGCAGAGCTGTGTATGGGCTTCTTTTTTGCGGGATGAGTTGAAGTTTTTATTGGTACCATTATGGGGGTGCATATGATGCTATGTTCATGATGCATATGATAGCTATGATGCTATAACCTTTTTATTAAGGTTTTTGTGAGACGTTTTGAACAAAATACAGCAATATTGGTAGTGTTTTTTATTTTTATGGCGGTCACTGTACGGTATATATGACATGGTAGCTTTACTCAGCAGGTCAATACGATTACACCGATACCCAATTTGTATATTATTTATGTTTTACTGCTTTTATACAATAAAAACACTTTTATTCAACCAGGAAAATATGTTTTTGCATCGCCATAGTCTGAGAGCTATAACTTTTAAATATTTTTCTGTGCTTGGAGCTGTGTAGAGACTTCTTTTTTGCGAGATGAGTTGACGTTTTTTATTAGTATCATTTTGGGGGGGGACAAGGCTTTTTGATCGCTTTTAAATCCATTTTTTGGAGGCCAGGGTGAAGAAAATACTGCAATCCTAGTAGTGTTTTTTATTTTTATTTTTAACAGGGCTCACCGTGCAGTATCCGTGATAAGTTAGCTTTATTCTTTAGGTCGCTACGATTATGGCGATACCCTATTTATATAGTTTTTTTTATGTTGAAGCACTTAAAAAAAAAAAAAAAAAGATAAGTGTTTTTAGTGTGTAAAACAATATTTATGCATCGCTATCTTATGAGAGGTATACATTTTTTATTTTTCCGTTTACAGATCTTTATAAGGACTTTTATTTTTGCGGTATGAACTGACTTTTTAATTGGTACAACTTTGGCGTTACTAGGAGTTTTTGATCGCTTTTTATTCCATTTTATGTGCTGCGGGATGAACAATAATCTTAATTCTGTGATTGTTTTTTTGTTTTGTTTTTACGGCGTTCACCGTACGGGTTAATTAACATGACAGATTTATAGGGCAGGTCGTTACGCACGCGGCAATACCAAATATGGGTACTTTATTTTTGATCTTTTTTGGGGCGATTGCCGTTTGCAAAGGGGAAAAGGGCGGTGTGCGTATTTTTATTTTATTTTTCGTGTTTGTGTTTTACTTGTTTTTCACTTTTTTTTTACTTTTTTTCACTTTTTGACGTTATTTTTTTACATTTCCCCATAGAGGATTTGAATGAGAGATCTTTAGTTCTCTCATTCAATAGGAATCAGTACATAGCTTGTTGCTATGACTGGTTCCTATGACAACTGTCAGTCACGATGCCGGGACATGCCCACAGGGCACGGCCGGGCCTCTTGATGTAACAGACAACCCGGAAGGCATTCTGTGCCCTCCGTGCTGTCTGTAGGAAGGCAGGAGCAGGGATCGCGCGTTCCGTGCGCTGCTGCCGCCGACAGAGACGCAGGAGGAGCGATGTCCTCCTGCTTCTTAGTCATTGCACTCCGATGGTCGCGATATTTAAGGGGTTAACCGCCCCCCCTCCCCACTCCGGGGCCGACGCTGCGGGATGTAAGCTGTAATATAAAGCTGACACCCCGCGCCTATCGCGAGAACTCTGCTTTAGCGTTCGCGCGATCCTCTGGGCGTATCCATACGTCCAGGTGCGTGAACCCCCAAACGACCTGGACGTATGGATACGCCCAAGGTCGTTAAGGGGTTAAAGATAAAGACTTTTCAGTCAGAAGGAGCAAACAATCCTTTCTAGAAGGATTTGTCTAAGAGTAACTACATGTTTTAGTGACAAGTTAGAAGTTTTGATCAGTTGAGGTCTTGGTGCCAAGGCCCCATCAATCGCTAAATGAAGGGACAGAAGAGACGTTCTATAAGCCTGTCTTCATCTAGCAAGGAGTGCCAGCTCTTAGCTGACTCTTCTTCTGGCAGGAAGTTAGGCATGCTAACTTAAATGTGCACGGCAGGGCTGTGGAGTCGGTAAGCCAAAGCTCCGACTCCTCAATTTCCCCATCTCCGACTCCCTCATACATGGCGAATGTTCAAGTGATAACTTTAATGCAGTAAATCATAACATCAAGCTTTTTAATCACCTTATGATACAGTAATCAAGCTATTTAGGTAGAACATACACTTGCAAGCAAAATGATAATGTTTTGAACTTTTGACTTTCAGGCTCCATATCTTACCATCTACTACAGATTACATAGTTACATAGTTTGTCAGGCCGAAAAAAGACATACATACATCCAGTTCAGCCCATTTTGCTAAAGTGTTAAAGTGTTGATCCAGAGGAAGGCAAAAACCCCCATGAGGTAGAAGTCAATTGTCCTCATTTGAGGGAAAAAATTCCTTCCTGACTCCAATCTGCCAATCAGAATAAATCCCTGGATCAACGAACCCTCTCCAGAATCCTAGTCACTATAACTTGTTATATTATCACGCTCCAGAAATGCATCCAAGCCCTTATTGAACTCTGTTAGTGAATTCACCATGACAATTTCCTCTGGCAGAGAGTTCCACGGTCTCACCGCTCTAACAGTAAAGAATCCCTTTCTATGTTTGTTTATGTAGAAACTTTCTTTCCTCAAGACGTAGAGGATTAGAGACTACCATTTATAGACAATCATCTTAGCTATCTTATACATAAATTTGACTTGCAAGTATTTAGCATCTGCTTAGTTCTGTAGATTCTTGTCATGTAACTGAATGGTTACTGTTTTGCGCCTAAAAATCAAAATGTTAATTTTATTAATTTTGTTAGTATTTGGTAAATCCATCTGTGGCTTTCAATGCTACCTGAATCTTTCTGGGCTCTGGATCACATTCAAGCATGTCTTGACCAAAATCTGATCCCCTTCTACTCTTCCCAATGTTGGTGCATACTGGACTTGGGTACGAAAACAGCTTTTTCTTCAACTCTACCCACAAGTGTTCGATTGGGTTGCGGTCTGGGGACAGCAACTTTACTTCATTGTCATTGAGCCATTCCTTCTCCAACCTTGATGTATGCTTCAGGTCGTTGTCCTGCTGGAACACGGTCGTCCTTTTCATACCCATAGTACTCGAGTATATGAAGTAACTCATCCTGTAGGATACTCATATACAGCTCAGCATTGAGATCAACATCGATCCTGGTCAAGTATCCAACATCTTTGGCTGTGAACACCACCATCCGTTTCCAATCTTCCATTTTTTGTTCTTTTTTGCAAACTGGAGCCGACGCTTCTTATGATGAGATTGAAGTCAAAGCTTCTTCACCTTTTTTCGGGCCATCATTCCAGACTTGTGTGTTGCATGGTGCTTGCATGGACGTCTGATCTCACTCTTACGAAACATACGAGCCACCTCCACTGCTGTGTCTGTCGTATTAGAACCGATAGACCTTGTGATGAGCCAACTTGTTGACTCTGATATTTTGCCTGGACGTCCACCTCTTGGCTTTTGAATGGATGGGTGAACTTCATTTCATATTCCTCCGGCTGTCATGGCCTCACATGATGCAAATTGGCAATTTTCTTGGCCGAGAGAACGCTATCCATGAGCTGGATGATGCAGTTTCTTGGGAAATCTTCTTCATGGCTGTTCGAACCAGTGACCTTTCGCTTGGGAATGAGGCTAATAGCCCACTGAGCTATTAGGGAATGTGAGAATAGGTTGTAATTTGTAGTATACAAGAAAAAGATTGTCCCACCACCAGGAGCAAAACACTAACAATGAAGTTACACGGCAAGTATCTGCATAACTAAGCATATGCTAAATTGTTGCAAGTCAAATTTATGTATGACATAGCCAAGATGATTGTCTATAAAATGATGGCAGTCTCCCGTTCAAAGATGTTATGGATGGTGAAATATGGAGCCTGAAAGTCAAAAGTTCAAAACATTGTTACCCTTTTTGCTTGTCAGTGTAAAATATATACTACTTTAGAAAATAAAAAAAAACTTAAAATATTAGTATATGCAAAACGCTGCAGTAAGTGGGGAAAAAACAGTTATCAACAAAAACGTACTGAATAACATTTGTGGAGGGAGTATGAATTTGTTCTGAAAAATAGTATCGCCTCCATCAGATCCTCATTCATAGATGACCTCACATCTGATCTCATTATTTCCAGGTTAGAAAACAGCCTATCTACACTAATTTGGGTTGTGGCAAAGTAGTGACCACAGGGGCAACATCTCTAACAATTTCAGGGTATAAAGGAATTGCCTCATGCACAGTCAGTTTTGATGAATGTTTGAACTCTTCTACTTCTTTGAAAGCAAGTGAAAATTTTAGCTGAAATCCGGTCAGTTTGCTATGTGAGCGGAATCTTTTCTCCTGCAGCAACACTTGACGTGTTCCATGTCAGGCAAATACTTTTCAAAATTAAACTCCTCATCTGATGAGGCTGAAGACTTGGTAGCAGTAGCACTGGCAAGATCCAATTCCTCTTGCACTCGGCACTGCACTGAACTGGCCCAATTTATTATATATTTTGGGAGTCGGTCCATTTTATAACGACTCCGGCTCCATGGCCCTGGTGCATGGTGATTGATTGGTTTATTCCAGCCCCGTGCCTTGTACCTTTAATGACACAGCTTAAACGGATTAGCGAAATCCAGTCAAGCGGCAAGCACTGGGTCATTAAATGGTGCACGGCAACTGGGTAGAATATCACCATGCATATTTTAATAGGTGTGCCTAACTCCCATCCAGCATCGGGAATCTGTGCATTATGAAGGCACGCAATCGGCTGGCTCTTTCAGCAAATTGCCTGTTCTCCTAGCGATGACAATGTCTCTGGAAGTACTGTACCACCAAAGAGCCATTAAAGGGGTTTTCTTGCTACAAAGATCATATCTGTAATAATGTGGACAGTAAAAATAAGCACTTTTGCAAGTTGTTTGTATAGAAGCTATTAGCTAATCTGTGAGTGCCAAGAGTTAAACATGAAGTCTGGGGTTGGGCTATGTCCCCTTTGTGATAGACTGCCTGATAGGTCAGCTCCAGCCGGGACACACCCCTTGTGCTGTGATTGGCTGTCCTGCACACTCTTCCCTGTGAGCTGTGTGAAAATGAAAATAGCTTTCTGTGCTGGCTGCTGTCTGTGTCTATGTTCTCATTGTCTTTCACTGCACCCTGCGCTGTGTAATAAAGCCTGCCTGAGCTCTCTATGCTCCTCTCAGTGATAGCTCTATGTGAAGGATCTGGGCAATGACATGAGTTTGTCTAGCTACTAGATTCACTGCCCCCCCCCCCCCCATAACACAGCCTTATACATTTTGCTGCCCCTCTACTTCCTGCCTGATTATAGAGGGAGAGGCATTTTCATTTCTCACATTTGTTTAATCTTTTCAGGCTGTATGTATAACAGTTTACACCAATGCAGGTGTTCTGGTTACAAGGAACTTGTGGAGGGAGGTGACAGCTCTCCAGGCGTGAGAGCTGACCATTGCAGTAGGTCTGTAGAGCCGACACATCCTCTCGCTCCCACTGCTCACACAGAAGGATGATGACGACTCATGAGGGAGTGTGATGTCACCAGTCTTCAGTGAGGAAAGATACACTTCTTGGAAGAAGAGAGACAACCCTGGATTTGAAGCTGTAAGCTAGAGTAAAAGCGTAAGATGCCTGCGAAAGCCTGTAGTTAGAAAACCCCTTTAAGTCTAATGACTGGTTAGCTAGACAAACGTGGCGGGAGAGCTTAAAGAAGACCTATCACCTCCAGGGAAACCTCATGAAATAACAGAAGACAAATACAAACACTTCCTTAAATATGCTTCATTAGGGAAATCAAAGCATTTCACCTGTAATTCTGTTTTGTTTTTTTTTAAAAAAACAAAACACTGGCCCTTTAAGACAGCTCTGTAGATGCCTATAAACTCTGTCACACTATGTCCTCTGTGAGCTGTGCCTGTTGTACTGTATGTAGTGAGAGACTCAGATTATCCTGTACAAGCAGCTATGTCCTCAGCTCCCCCCTGCACAGGTGGTATAGCTCAACAGAAAGAATCCCTGCTACATACAGAGCTCTGCTAAGAAAGTAAAAGCAAAATCTATTCCCCTGTAATAATGACATGAGCCCTCTGCATTGCTAATGACATATATTGGAAAAAAAGTCTTATAATTTCATTTACTACTATATTTTGTGTGTTTGTGTGGAGGTGATAGGCACTCTTTAAGTTAACATTTTTATTTTATAAGGCACTTATGAACGGTGACATCAGGCAATGGCATGTGCTCACTGCAATCAATATGCTGCTACAGCAGTGAAGCTCGTTTGGCCAGAGCCAAGAAGTAAACAGAAGACCGATGGAGAGAGGGAAATTGGCAACTCTGGAACACAGGTGAGAGAAGAGGTAAGAATGAAAACTTTATTTTAATCAAGCCATTAATAAAAGAAAAATGTAATAAAATAAAGCAGACAACCTCTAACCACTTAAGGGTGAGGCCCATTGTTTTTCACATTTGTTTTTCCTCCCTGCCTTTCCAGAGCCATAACTTACTTTTTCATCTACATAGACAAATGAGGGCTTTTGTTTTGCGGGACAAGATGTACTTTCACCATACCATAGAATATACTGGGAAACCCCCCAAAAAATCCCAATTGGGACAAAATGTGAAAAAAACGTACTTGTGCTATGTTTGCAGGGGTTTTGTTTTTACGTCTTCGGTGTAAATGATGTGTTATCTGTATTCTACAGGTTGATACGAATCTGGCAATATCAAACATGATTTGATATGTTACCGTAAAAAAAATCCAAACATTTTCTATTTCACAAATCTTTGCCTCAGCACCTATTTCTGCCTTCTTTTACCTACAGACTTGAGTGATGGTGCATTTTTTTGTAGGCTGCAGTAGACTTTTCATTGGAACCAGATTGGAATACGTAAAACTTTTTTTGATCACTTTTATTCCAATTTTTAGGAGACATGAAATGACCCAAAAAAAACAAAAAAAAAAAAAAAACACAAATCTTGGCTTTTGGAATTTTTTTCTCCTACGGTGTTCAGCATATGGGATAAATATTATATTTTAATAGATCAGACTTTTAGGGTGGCGATTTAAACTTAGGGCCACATATATGAAAACTGTCTAGGTCTAAAATTCACTTTGTTGCCCATAGCAGCCAATTACTGCGCCCATTTCATTTCATATGGTGCTCTGGAAAAATGGAAGAGGCGCTCCGATTGGTTGCTATGGGCTGACATCGCCCGCCTAACGGCATTTATATGAGCACAAAACCACCGCAGAGTGGACATAAGACAGAGGAGAACAGGAGAGGTGCAGCGAATGGACCGGGCAGCGGAACACAGCTAAATCCTGATCCAAGGGAGTTACAGTAGCAGCGTGTACAGGAGGAGCACGCACACCCTGGCCTCCGAGAGCAACAGTAACAGCAGCGTGTGCAGGGGGAAGCCCGACACCTAGTAGCAGCGACCACACCCTGTGACACACCAGGACAGTGAGGAAAACAGCTTCAGAGTGGAGAATCCTGTGACATTGGAATGCCTGGCCGTCCTAAATAAAAGGTAGTAGGAGTGGTGGGGACACATTTTGGAGGCATAACAGACAGAGAGACCATGGGGGGAAGGGAGAGGGGGGGGGGCAGAAAGTGCGGACAGAGAGAGAAACTGTAGCAATCCTCTGGTGGCTAGCGCCATCATCACAACCTGAGAGTTCTGGCTGACTTCCCTAGTGCATATAGGAAGTAAGATAATCAAAAGGTCATAGTAAACGCTACCTCTGCACAAAAGAAAGGGAGAGAGTAACGGAGAAAGAGGAGAGTGGAGATAGAGAGGAAAAGTAAAAGGACATTATAAGATCCACAAATCACGCCATGGCGTCTTAAACAGCGCTGCCCGCTATAAGGAACAGAAGCAGTAAGAAATTAGCAGTATACAGAGTGTTTTATATACATAAACCCTACTGTTCTTCAGTGAGCACCCTGCACACCCAAAGATAGAGATATAAGTGTGGTGACCTCTGTACATTTATTGTGCACTCTCCCCCTCCTCCCCACAAAACATATCGTGTGAAACCAAGAGGGTCAAGTTTTTTCACAAATGGCTCCAATCACCAGGAAAGATAAGGCAGCTTCGTGGTAAACCCAAGTCAGAATATGAGGATATAGGCATGTCTGAAGAGGAAGGGCAAGTGCAAGAAACTGAAAACCTCACATTAAACTTGATTACAAAAAACTAGCTAACGCAGTGGCTAAAAAAAATTGTACCGGTCCTGCAGGAAACCATCTCCAAACAGCTACTTGCCAATATGCAGGAACTGCAGACAGAAGTAAATAAACAGGGAGACAGGACACGCTTGAACAAAGACTATTTATTACTGAAAACTAATTATCTGATTTGCATACGCGCATAAACAACCTCACGGAAGCCAATAAAAAGGTCACCGCCAAATTAGACTATTTTGAAAATCGGTCCAGTAGAAATAATCTACGAATCATAGGGCTACGGGAGAAGAAACTAGCGGGACTATTGAAGAAAATATGCGAGACGGATTTGCATGCTACTTTGAACCTGGACATAACATGTAAAGTAGAAAGGGCTCACAGAGTTGGCCCCAAAAGACTGCCCAAACAAGGAGGAGCTACAGGTCGACCTTACTTTCCCAGACAAGTCACTGCCAAGTTCTTGGACTACAATGACAAAGAAAATATTCTGCGCAGTTCAAGCGGCATCAAAAGCCCTTGAAATACGAAGGATCAAACATACTCATCTTTAATGACTACTCAGTCGAACTATCACGGAAAAGAAGGGCCTTCAGCAAGATCTGTACCGCACTCTATGCAAAAATAATAAAGTTCCAGCTTGTGTACCCGGTCACGCTGAGAGTGTCACTACCTGATGGCAAAACGGAAACCTACACAACAGTCCAGCAGGCCGAAGATGAACTGCACTATATACTATCCGACGTATCGGCAGAGGAAGAAGAAATGCCATCACCACACCGCCACTTAACCACAGACTTGGAGAAAGAAGCACAACAAGGAGCCAGGCCCACAGAACAGAGATATCCTCATACTCCAAGAGATGCCAGGAATAAAACCTGAGGATTTCCACCTCCCCTCAATACTACCAAAGACATTTGGACAATTAGTTAAAATTGTCTTTACAGTGATATAGTCCTCTGAGCCCCCTTGGAAATTGGTCTATATGCAGATCCTTATGAAAATTTATTTTTTCTCCTCTCTCTTCCCCCTAACAACCTCTCCCCTCCCAATCTCATAATCAGCCCAGAAGGGATAAAACAGAATGGCACCTTTGTAAATATGTCACAGGTGGTGCAATTAGTTGCTCACGTATGCGGTGATGTTCAGGCTTAGTGCGTACATCAGAAAAAAGTAAAGTACATAAAAGAATGGGAATGTGGAATTTGGAGGTGATGATGCGGGTTTTAACACTAACCTTGCTTGTGTTGATGTTATATAATGATATTCATATTAACAAGTTTTATAAGTTTGAGCCAGGTAATGTCGGTTTTTTACAACTAAGACCTCAATATAATACTACTCAATGGAGAATTTGGTACCTATCTGATATTACTCATTCGTTTCTACTACCTCACAAGTAAACCATGAAAATAATTTCGTGGAACGTAAAGGGATTGTTGGCCCCTCAAAAACACTCCCTAATTCTTAGACACTTGGGTAAATTAAAACCTGATATAGTCTTATTACAGGAGACACACTTAGAATCCAAGGATTTTTTCAGAATGAAGAAATACTGTGTGGGAGAAGTGTTGGGCTCTTCGGCATCCAACAAGAAAAATGGAGTATTGATCTTATTTAAAAATAGTATGACATATAACATATTATCCTCAGACAAGGAAGATAGATGGGTAGAATGTCCTGCGGGAGAGGTGTGTATCTAATATTTATGGTCCTAATATAGAGAAAAAGGAGTTCTTTGAACAGATGGGAACACATATACTTACCGAACAGACACAATCAATTATTGTCGGTGGGGATATGAATGCAGTCATGAGCCATGAAGAAGACCGCAAACGCCAGCTTAAAGCGTCTTCGCTGGAGCATGACTGGAGTCTGAAGTGTGTTGCAGAAAATGTTGGGCTTAGAGATGTTTGGAGACTCACACATCCAGACAGCAGGGAGTTTACTTTTTTTCAAACGCTCACCTTTCCTGGTCACGAATTGATAACTTCCAGGTCACCAGTATTGACAAAATTCTGGATGTGGATATCCATGACATACTTATATCTGAGCATGCCCCCATAACTATAGGTATAGCTGAAATATTCCCTAGGAGACAGGATATTATTTGGCGCTTCCCAGTGGCTCTAGTGGAGGACAACTCGTTTAAAGAAATAATCCAGGGGTGGTGGCTGGAATTCCATAACGCTAGTGCAGAACACGGCAACAACCCTCGACTCCTGTGGGAGACTGCTAAAGAAGTAATTAGAGAACGAATTATCAGTTATGTTTCTCATTATAAGGCAATAACCAAAAAGAAATATAAAGAGCTTAGCGATGAACCCAGAGCTACATACTTTGCTTTTTTTAAGGATGCTTCGCAGAAGAATAAGCAGCGATGGCAAGAAGCAAAAAACATTTTTGAATTATGGTTGGAGAGAAGGGACAAACTATATAGAACGAAATTTGAAGCATATCTGTTCAGGTTTGGTAGAAAATCAGGTAAATTGCTAGCAAGAACTAAGGACGGCCATAAAGGAATTACATCCCTGAGAGGGGTGGGGGGACGGGAAGCTTACCACAGACGCCCAAAAAATCAACTCTCTTTAGAGAGTACTACCGAAAACGATATCAAGACACTAAAGGAGACGCGTTGGGGGAGGGAGAGACCTTTTTGAGCAGATGTCAGACACGCGAGATATCGGAGGAACAAAGAGAAATGCTAAATGCCGCGGAAACCCCAGATGAGATCCGGAAAACAATAAAAATGCTGGGAGCTGGGAAGAAACCGGGTCCTGATGGATACCCATCAGAGTTCTATAAAATATTGCAAACCCAGATATCACCATTATTGGCCCAATATTTCACAACGCTATTAGCGGGTGAAAGTATTCCGACTGAGGCCAACCTAGCATACATAAAAGTTCTTCCAAAGCCAGGGAGAGATCACACCAAAGTGGAATCTTACAGGCCCGTTTCACTCATAAACCAGGACATTAAGCTCATTGCTAAAATCATGGCCAACAGACTTGCACATCTTCTCCCCAACTTAATAGGAGCAGCACAAGTAAAGGGCAGAGCTGCGGTAACTAATATCAGGAAAGTTGTAGGAGCTCTGGATGTAAATGCACGAGAGAGGGGAACAGAGTCAGTCAATGCATTGGTGTCCTTAGACACCGAGAAAGCTTTTGATAGCGTTCGCTGGCCCTGGTTAAATTTGGTATTGAACAAACTTGGAATAAGGGGGGAAATACGCAATTTTATTTCGGTTCTATATGGGAATCCCAGGGCAGCCGTGTATACTCCAGGATTTAGGTCAGATGCCATTAGCCTGCATAAGAGAACAAGACAGGGATGCCCATTGTCACCCCTTCTCTTTAATCTTACTTTAGAACCTTTGTTACGCACCTTAGAACAATTTCAGATCTACAAGGGTATCCTAATAGGAAAAAAAGAGTTAAAACTGACGGCGTTCGCTGACTATGTGCTTCTGTTTATGAGTGATCTGGGGCTACAGTTGCCCAAAGTTTTAGAATTTGGAGATTTTGCCGGGTTCCACATAAAATCGCAAAAAATGGGAACTATTGTGGATAGGAGAAAAAAACACCAAGAGAAAAAGAGCCATTAGAAACACAGGAATTAAAATCGCAAAAGATTACATCAAATATTTGGGAATCAAGATTGGACATGTGCTATCTTCACTATATAAACTAAACTATAACCCCCTTTTTGAAAAATTCAGAAAGAACAACAAAATTGGCAGGACCTGCCTCTGTCCCTTCTGGGACGAGTGCATCTCGTCAAAATGATCTCTTTCGCGGCAGGTGTGGCAGCAGGCAGGTGTGAGTGCATCTGCATGCACTGTGAGGCGGAGACTCATGGAGCAAGGCCTGGTGTCAAGGAGGGCAGCAAAGAAGCCACTTCTCTCCAGAAAAAACATCAGGGACAGACTGATATTCTGCCAAAGGTACAGGAAGTGGACTGCTGAGGACTGGGGTAAAGTCATTTTCTCTGATGAATCCCCTTTCCGAATGTTTGGAACATCTGGAAAACAGCTTGTTCGGAGAAGACAAGGCGAGCGATACCACCAGTCTTGTCTCATGCCAACTGTAAAGCATTCAGAAACCATTCATGTGTGGGGTTGCTTCTCAGCCAAGGGAATCGGCTCTCTAACAGTCTTGCCTAAAAACACATCCATGAATAAAGAATGGTACCAGAATGTCCTCCAAGAGCAACTTCTCCCAACCGTCCAACAGCAACATTGCCTTTTCCAGCATGATGGAGCACCTTGCCATAAAGCAAAGGTGATCACTAAATGGCTCAGGGAACAAAATATAGAGATTTTGGGTACATGGCCTGGAAACTCCCCAGATCTTAATCCCATTGGGAACTTGTGGTCAATCATCAAGAGACGGGTGGACAAACAAAAACCAACAAATTGTGACAAAATGCAAGCATTGCTTGTGCAAGAATGGACTGCTATCAGTCAGGATTTGGTCCAGAAGTTGATTGAGAGCATGCCAGGGAGAATTGCAGAGGTCCTGAAGAAGAAGGGTCAACACTGCAAATATTGACTTGCTGTATTAACTCATTCTAACTGTCAATAAAAGCTTTTGTTAATCATAATATGATTGCACTTGTATTTCTGCATGTGATAAAAACATCTGACAAACACACATAAAAACCAGAGAGCAACAGATCATGTGAAAATATAATATTTGTGTCATTCTCAAAACTTTTGGCCATGACTGTATAGCCTGTCTCACTAGACATATTCTAGATTGGATACACGACTAATTATTATTCAGACTGGAATCTGAAAGAAAATCTAGCTGGTGAAAGATTTGACTAGCATCATACATTTACAACTAGCAAACACACCAACTAACATAAAACAATCAGTTCTGCTAAAGGACACGGTAGCTACTTGGAAAGAATTAAGGAAGAGATTTGGGTTGGCATATGGAATTTCTAAATATTTACCCATATGGGATCACACAGAATTTCTGGCAGGGAGAAATAGCAAGTGGTTTAGGATATGGAGGATAAATGGGATAGATTCAGTGGCTAGATTAATCCATTCAACAGAAAATAGGTGGAAAACATTTAAAGAATTAAAAACTGAATTCAATATCCCGAGCAACCAAATGCTGCAATATTTGCAAATCAAATCCTTTTGTACATCTAGATTACAGGATATAAGAAAATAAGGGGGAATAAATGATTTTGACAGATTATTGGGGACCAGTCCAAGAAAAAAAAAACTATTGCCGTAATATATGCCTGTATTAGACATAAATATATATCCCGAGACGCAGAAGAAGGATTTAAAAAATGGAATAAGTGACTGGGCATGGATGATGTGGGTGCGGATATTGTTTCGGGTTGGGGATTGATACATAAACACATCATCAACGAAAAATGGAGAGAATCCTATTTTAAAATAGCCCATGCAGCAGTTTATGCATTCGACATTCCCCCAACACCGAGCCTCCTAGACAGAAAAATTGCCTGCCCAAAATGTAATGAAAACAAAACAAATCTATACCATGGGTTATGGTTATCCCCGATGATTCAAACATTTTGGAGGAATGTAGAAAATCTGGTATTGTCAGTGAGGGGACAGCCAATCATTGGCACACCGACCACGTTCCTGTTGCATAGTCAGAGCTGGGGCGAAACTGGGAGGCTATCGCACCAAGGAAACAGACTCCCAGCAATTGTCCACATAATACTCATGGTTGCAAAAAGGTGTATATTGACCAAGTGGTTGGAACCAGAAGTACCAGATATTACCATGGTGATAGACCAAACTAAAATATATGGCCAATCAATTATATACGGAACAACAAAGAGAAATTGGCAACATTTTTTTTTTAGAAAATGGAGACCATTCATAGAGGAATTTTATACACAAGCCGAAATAAGTAGGTTAACAAATGTTTTTCAATATACCAGCTGGTTTTTGAAAGAAGCGCTAACGGGGACATTGGGAAGACTGCAGTCTTCTACCAGCAATACACATAAGCAGATGGGGTAAAACAAATAAAAATATGGTAAATGATATACATTAATGAGGGAGGGCAATGTCTTTTGATCTAAGAGTATTGCATGACAATCAAGAAATGCACAAAATCCTGTCTGGGTTATGTTAATGTTAAGGTTAATTTTTGTTTATGCATCCTCTGAACTGTGAATTGTCTTTCCCTTTATGCTAAATTGGCAATTAGTGGACAGTGTGGTGTCCTCTTTGGCTATTTGGGAAAAACAATACAGCCAGTCCCAGGGTTATGAATGGGATAGGGACTGTAAGGTTTGTTCTTAAAGGGGATTTGCCAGGACGCAAGTTACTTACCTCGTTATCAGCACAGAGAGAATGTCAACAAATCACGCTGAGTCATGAAAGCTGCAGGGCTGAGAGGGAGGGGGTGAGCAGAGAGTGAGGAAGAAGGGAGCGTCTCAAAACGTAACTAAAATAATGACATTGTAACAGTGCAGACACAGCAGACACAGCCTCATAGACTGCACTTTCTACCCAGCCCCTTGAAGCTCATTCATTTTCAGATAAGAAGCTGTCGTGTCTAGTGGAAGCTTTCAGGTAACTAAGGGGGATTGAGAAATGCTGTAGTTCTCACAGGCTTCACTTTTTGTAATCACTTAAATTTAGAAAAGTGATTAAATACCCATTTTGGAGGATCCCACGTCAACATTACATCGTGGCAAAACTAATTTAAGTTGAATTTGTATGTAAGTCGAAACAGGTATATTTATTAAATCTAACTCCACCACAAAAGGTTTGTTTTCATTTTGGATAGTGCAGGGAAGGGTTTTTACATATATTTTACTATCTGTGCCCCTGTTAAGAAGATTTCACCTCATTTTCCACCTCATGTGCTGCTGTGGCATGCTGGAACTTGTTGTTCCACAGCTACTGTCTGCTGTGGAACATGGAACTACAAGTGCCAGCATGCCCCATATATCTCCGTTTGTTATTAGGGGACACATGTAAGTCGGAATGGTGTAAGTTGGGGGCTGCCTGTAATTAAAGAAGTCAGATTCATCTTGTTCATTGTACAATCTACAGTTCTTTAATTCTTTTACAATAGTGTGAAAACAATTATTATAATATATTTAAAAATTTTGGTACTCAATTTTTACCAAAAATTTTTATATTGATTGCTATACTGTTTAGTATGGTATGGTTTTTCTGTTATGCCCTATGTTGTACCAAATAAAATGTATTTAAAAAAAAAAAAAAAGAAAACATTGAGTCCCCCCTAGGGTGCTTCACCACTATAGGGCATGAGCGTTTGTACATCCTATTGCATAGTATAGACAATACATTAGGGTGTACAAAGATGGCGGTTTTACTACTGCCTGTCAGGGGCAGGAGGTAGTGAAACAAAAAACATGGTGGCGATGGAAGCTTTCACCAAACTCACAGCTGCCATGTTAACTGCAGCACCGTTTCTCATCAAGACGCTGTGACCATGTTTGGTGCGGCACCTGGCTCCATTCCGCTCTGTGACCCGCGGGTGTCAGCTACAATTAATAGCCGACACCCGCTGGCTATGTAGCGGGATCGTGTCACTATACCGCTACAAAGCCCCTTACCGCCATCAGGATGTACCAGTACATCCAGATGCGTTAAGGGGTTAAATGGGTGTTCAGGGAGTTAAGAATGCTCTTTGGTCCGTCGGGGCATAATAAAGAATAATAAAGAATAGAAGACTCATACTTACCTTCCAAACGCTCTTGTTCAGTCCAGTCATCCAAGTAAGCAGTGAATTTTCACCATTCACGTGACAGGTGCAGCCAATTACAGGCTACAAAGTCACGTGCACATGACCGCTGTGGCCTGTGATTAGGTGCATCTGTCAGGTGAACAATGCACATTCACTGTTTCAGCAGAGGTGAATGGGACGGCCGCCGGGAATGAACGGGAGCGTTTGAGAGGTAGGAGTCTTCTTCACTATTCCTTATCATGCCTCGACAGACCAACGAGCATTCTTAACCCCTTTAAGGGTGCGTCTCCACGGCAAGAGACAAATACCGGTCGGTTTATCCGGCCGGTATTTGTCCAGTTTTGCAGCTGTCCTCACGGCCGCCCGGTGGAGGGTAAGGGGGGGGGGGGGGTAATCCCTTCACATTCACTTGCAAATATTCCGTCCGAAAGCCGGACGGAAGAATGTGAAATTAAAGTGTTTTTCGGGCGGCCCCCGGGCGCAAAGACTGCTGGGCGTAAAACCCGTGTAGTGGGGACTGCTGAACGGGTTTTCCATACAGTCCCATTGTACTCATTTTCGGACGTTTTTTCAGACTGTCTGCAAAACCGCAAACCGTCTGAAAAAACGACCGAAAAAACGACCGAAAAAACGACCGAAAAAACGACCGAAAAAACGACCGAAAAAACGACCGAAAAAACGACCGAAAAAACGACCTAAAAAACGACCGAAAAAACGACCGAAAACCCGTGCAGTGGGGACATGCCCTAAGGATGCAGCTATATATAAAACAAGCCAGATGCATATGTTCGACAGATAGTCAGTGTTTAGTCAATATGCATAGGTTGGTAGGCAAGTTCGTTGCCCCGTGGATATGATAAACATCAATTGTTACAAACTGGCCAAGAAATACTGTCTGTCTATGAGTAGAAGTAAAACTTTGAGATCAAGGAACAAGTCCCCTATAGAATGGTTTTCTTTTGCATCAACATTCGTTAAACATTCTAATATGATCCAGAAAGTTATTTGCCGATATTGGCATATATTAAATAACGACCCACAATATGGTCATCTTTTCAAGGACAAACCTTGTTTTATTTTTAGAAGAGGAAAATCAATAGGGGACACTTTAGTTCATTCTGATATTAATCTTCAAAAAATAAGACCGACAAATCATTCTTAGAACCGCAAGTAAAGGAACTTTTCCATGTATGTCATGCCAAAATTGTAATTCTATTATCAAGGGTGACTCCTTGAAACATCCTTTAAAAGGATATGATATAGCTATCAAAGGTCTTTAAACATGTTTGAGTAAGAATGTAGTTTATGTTCTAAAATGCCCGTGCGGATAAGTATATGTCGGCCAGACGACTCGACCAATTAGATCCCGTATTAATGAGCATACATTTTCGATACGTGCCTACAATTCTAAAACACTAGTTACATCATTACAAAGTGAAGAGAAGATAAAGTCCGGAGAAACTTCAGTGGCACGCCACTTTAATGAAGCTCACCACCAGGTACATGAGCTCAGATGGTGTATAATGGAGGAGATTGTAGGTAGTGATAATAGCACTTTGCGATCCCGTCTGCTTCAACGTGAAGCTTATTGGATCTATAGGTTGGACTCACTCACCCCAAAGGGGTTAAATGAAGCTTTTAGTTTAAAAGCTTTTTTGTAAATTGTTAGTATTACTGTGTTTTTAAATGTTTTTGTATAATCATGTGATGTGTACGGATGTATATATATACTGATATGCCTCTATTGGGAAAAACAAGCCTAGTGATGCTGGTCTGAGGAAGGAGGAGTTTCCTCCGAAACGTCATCAGTGGGCGGACTCTCATGGCGATTGCAATTGTTTGTTCAGTGCTTCTCTGAGGACTATCACAATACAGAGGACGTGTTAATCTACACTGAACGTATCACAGGTTTTCTATTTGTATCTTACGTAAGTATATAATTACACTTCGTTGCCCTAAGATATGTTGTGGGCTATGTTAATTGAAAAGTATCCTATAAAAAAATATTTATTCTATCGAACTATGCCTGTGTTTATAGTACAAGTTTGGAGCTAAATACAGGACAATCCTGTAGGAAAAACCAGCTAGAGGCTGCAAAAGACTTGAGACTGGGGCATAAGTTCACCTTACAGCAGGACAACCACACTAAACATACAGCCAAAACTACAATGGAATGGTTTAAATCAAAGCATATTCATATGTTAAAATGGCCCAAAGTCCAGACCTAAATCCTATGAGGATCTGTCCAACGACTTAAAAATTGCTGTTCAAACGTTTGCCAACCAATCTGAGCTAAAACAATTTTGCAAATAAATGTGCAAAGCTGGTAGACAAATACCCCAACAGACTTGCAGCTGTCATGCCAGCTAAAGCTGGTTCTACAACATTGGTGGGCTAATATGCACGTCACACTTTTACTTTCTGTTACTCTTATCACATAAAACATCAATGAAACACAGATTCGCCGAACCATCGCAAGTGAATGTGTAAGCCTCGTCAGGGAGCGGAGGCTAAGGAGCCTCCCAGTTCTTCACCAGAGCACATCACAAGGACAGATGAATTTGTGCAGTGAGAGACTTCTACGTCGCTAACCCTGACGCGACTTGCTTGTAGTGGTGGCCTGGATAAAAGCGTGGTACTGAAAATTCAGGCAAAAATGTAGTCAGGGGCAAACAGGGAGGTCAGGGCAGGTAATAGTAAGGGTATGTTCACACGGCGTGTTGAATCAGTGTTTGCATACGTTTTTAGATGCGTATTTGGATCAGTGTTTCAGACCCTAAACAGACTCAACACGGCGTGTGAACATAACCTAACAGGCTGGAGGTAAGGTACACGGTAAAGGCAGAAAACAATCATGAACTCTAACACCACCACTAACGCACACCAACGGACTGGCAAAGTATCCTGGAAAAGGAAACCATACTCAGAGTCAGCACCTGGTGGTTAACCAATTACAGGCGTACTGGCCCTTTAAATTTTACAGAGCCAGCGCACGTGCCCCCAAGGAGCGGCTGCGTGCATGCTGGTACACAGCAGAGTACTGCAACGGAGCAGAAGGTGGTAAAGGTAAATAACAAAGGGTGGCGCAGCAAGAGCACAAGCCTATGGAGGCCGCAGTGCAACACGCGACAGTACACTCTCCCCTAGCCCTCCCCCTCTTCCAAGAAAGTCTAAGCCTCTGTACCAGCTCAGGAGCATCCGTACTGTCTACGACTAAGGGCCAGTACTTCCAGTACTTCCCAAGGCCTGAAACGCGTAAGATGTATTCTGGATGTATCTTTTAAACGTTTTCCAATAAAGAAGTGGATTTTTACTGCATACGGCTTCAGCTGGACATATCTTCTCTTTGCCATCCGTATTGTCCTTTGGCTCCCAAGATCTCTCTTCTGGCCCAAAGCAGTTCCAGTCAGCTAGATAATATCGCTTCCCCCTATTATACTTCTCAGCTAGTTTGGGATGCACACCGATGGAGGCAGGAAAGCTTGTGGACCAGAGGATTGCTGCACTAAATGATTTTAAAAAAGACCCAGCTTAAAGCTGGAGATCTTCAAATGGATATATGTTGCTGATAAAGTCTGGTTATCTCCAGGAGAGAAGATAGGAGGAAGCCTTCGTCATTTATCAGCCTCTGCCTTGGTACATGAAAATGCCAGTTAAAGTGAACATCAGGTTTTTATGCCAGATCGTGGTAATGTCTTGAACTTAGGCATCTACCGCAGGAACGTCAGACAAAAGCAGACAGAACAAGAGGACGACGAAGATGTTTACCATAAACAATGAAAAATGGTGCACAATCCGAGTGAAGATGACTGTATAAGAAAGCAAAAGGACAGCAGCCCAGTTATATTGAAGGGCAGAGACAAAATTACCTATGACTTGATTCACCCGACCGACTTGAAGACGGGAACAAAGGGCATGCCAGAACTTAGACACGAATTGGACTCCTCAGTTCAAAACAATATGTAGGTGAAAAATTTGCTAGAAGAAATTAAAGGCAAGTTGGGAAGCTGAGAGTAGAACATGCAGAGGCACGAAATGAAACATCATGGAGAATTGATCTGTGACCACCCAAATGACAGTATTATTGGTTGATGGTTGTAAGTTAATAACAAAGTCCTTAGCGATATGGGTCCAGGGTCACTCCAGAACGGACAAAGGTTGAAGCAAGCCATCAGGTTTGAGATGAGCGATCTTGTTGCGAGCACAAGAGAGAAAATCTGTGACAACTTGAACAAGATTAGGCCACCAATAATTTCAAGATAAATAATAAAGAGTTTTGGATTCCGGTATGACTAGAGTGATGAATATGAAATAATTTGATCCAGCTCGATCATGGAATCATGAGAGGTCAGGGGAAGCAAATGCTCAATTAGATAGGAAATGAATGTTAGCAGGTGGTCCTGCTTCAAAATGCCCCTTCTACCTTCTGTTAAAAGGGCAATAAATAATAAAAAGGGCATTTAAATAAGTCAGAGGGGTCAGCATTAGCCTTTGAAAATTACAAAGAGCTTAATAAAATTTGTAAAAAAAAAAAAAAAAAGTGATCAAATCAGCTAGAATACAAAATGACAGGCAGGTAGCCAAGGACAGACCCCAAGAAATTCTTTAAAAATTTAAATGCCAAAAAGCCAGTAAGTGCATGTAGGACCCTTAAATAACAGTAGTGGGGGTACTGTTCCATGATTTTTTATTGTTATAGTTACCTCTCCCCTTTTTACCTTTTCCCCTGCCCCTGCCTCCCCGACCTGCAAAGGAATATCTCCTTTCTGACTCTGAGAACTCATCCTCTGATGATGATATATCTGTGTCGGATTCCCCCCTTCTAATGTTCTTTAATAGAAAGGAGTACGTCTCCCTTCCTTAAAGTCCCCAACCCCCTCAAGAATAAATTTTGTCTGGCCCCCTTTAAAAGGGAGTTGTCTCATTACATTTTTCAGCCTGCATGTCCCTGTAAGTTGAACTGGGGGGCGTGCTAGCTTGTCTGTTTTTTCTGCTCCCCTCCCCCTCCCCATCAGCACACGGCACTACAAACTTCATACAGGGGGGGGGGGAGGGGGTTTGCTCCAGATTCCCCCTGTGTTCCTGCCTAGGGTTGTTGCGGGGAGAGGGCTGATCTAGGAGTGGAAAAATATGAAGTGTGTGCTAATGAGCAGAGGGGTGCAGTGTTCCTATATCCCCTCTTGCTTACAAGTCTCCACATCTCCACAAAAAAGGGCAGTGTTTACAAAATACCAGGATGTGCAAATACAGGAGAACATAAAGTATTCACATGCCCCCTGATCTGTATAATTTAGTATAGTCCAGTTCCCAAAACATATATGATTATAGTAACAACAGGTTTACTGCTGCACATCTACTGTGTAGAAGCAGGGGGAAGGGCACACACAGGTTTTAAACCCGGGAGCTCGGCACAGACGCCAGAGTCCTCCCCCCCTCCCAAACATTTGGGCGGGGGGGGGGGCTCTGCCCGACCCGTCTTTAAGGTATAGCCCTTCAACCTGACAGCCAGTAAGTAAGATCAACAGGTCTGTACAAAGATTTGAGAAGTGATGAGAATACTAACAGGGGGTAGCTCAAAATAGTAGGACATTTGTAATGAACATATTTGCAAACGCTTGTTTTTTAAAGTTTTTAATTTTTAAAACCCAATCATTGTAGCGAGACAACCCCTTTAATTTAATTTTGGGTTTTCCTAAATTTTTGTTACACAATTCACCTCTTTGCATCAAATCAGACTCAGACTTGAATTTCAAAGTGGTTCGATTGACTTTTCGTCTCCTTGAATTTCCAAGTCTTCTCTTTTCTTCTTCTAAGAGTATTTTTGAAGCGTAAAGAAGCCGACGCTTCCCTTTTTTCCCAGTTTCCCCAATACTGTTCAATTTTAAAATCTTTCACTGGTCTGGGTATCCTTAATCCTCTAGGGAAACTTTTTTGTATAAGTGCTCAAGAGACTGGCTTCCCCCAGAGGTGATAGCCCTTATGAAAACGGGAAAGACCCTAAATGCAGTTTTTTTGGGGGGGAATAGGTAGGGGCTCGCTAGTACCTTATCTAAAAAAACATCATTGCTTAGCCCCCACCCCACTGGAACTAGTTGGTCGAAACAAACCCTCCATTTACAAAATAATCAAAAAAACCCAAATAGCAAAAATTTCCAATATATAACTATAGGAATAGAGATAAGTTTACAACCAAAAATAATACTTTTTAAAAACATACCTTTTAATACAAATTAAATCTAAACAAAATTTTTCAAGTAATGCCAGGCAGAAAAATGGAAAAAAGCAAATAAACTGTTCCTATATTAAAACCCCTAAATATAAAACGGAGAACCCCGCTCTGTATTATCTGTTTTTTGCCTCCCTTCTGTGATCTATTTTTTGTCGCCGCTAGTATAATTGTTATTGTAAGCGGCGCCCGCAGTATGGATATAGGTGGAGTGTTTTTCGGGGTCGCCCTTTTCGGGGCGGGTTCTCCGTTCTATATCTATCGATGAGCTGGTGGATGATGCTTCTTTTTTCTTTGGAAATCATCTTCATAGCTGCTCGAACCAATGACCTATCGCTTGGGAATCAGCTTAATAACACACTGAGCTGTTAGAAAATTTGAAAACATGTTGTAATTTGTAGTATACAAGAGGAAAAAGGATTCCTTGACAGCAGCAGCGAAACACAGTAACAATGCGAGTTAAGTCGCAATGACAAGAATCTGCGAACTAGGGATAAATAGTTGCAGGTCAAAGGTTTCAATGTATGGATATCCAGATGTTGGGTCTATAAAATGACTCACGTTGAAAGTGTAGTAGATGGGAGAGAAGGGAGCCTGAAAGTCAAAAGTTCAAACATTGTTACCCTTTAGCTTGTCGGGTGTAAAATATAGTGATTGGATACATCTCTTAGTAACAAAAAAACTGTTCAATTATAAATACGCAAAACGCTGCAGTAAGTGGGAAAAAAAAAAGTTTGACAAAAACGCCTTGAATAACATTTGTGGAGTCTTTGAATTTGTTCTGAGAAATAGTATCGCTTCCATCAGATCCTCCTTCAAAGACTACCTAAAATCTGATCTCTAGAGAACGGCATCTCTACACTAACTTGGGTTGGTGGCAAAGCGCTGACCACATGGGCAACATCTCTAACAATGTCAGGGTATAAAGGAATGGCCTCATGCAGTCAGTTCTGATGAATGGCTGCTGCAACTCTTCTACTTCTTTGAAAGCAATGAAAAATGTTGTCTGAAATGCTGTTCAATCGTTTGTATGGTCTAAGAATATTTTCACCGCTGCAACATTGCTTTACCGTGCTCCATGTCATCCAAAATACTTTTCGAAAATTAAACTCCTCCATAATTAATAAGGGCTGAAGTTATGTAGACAGTAGCACTGGCAAGACCAAATTCCTCTTGCTCTTGGCACTGAACTAACTGGACCAATTTATTATATATTTTGGGAGGGTCCCATTTTATGACGACACAGACTCCTGCAAAATGGGTTCTGACTCCGACTCCTCAGCCCTGGGGCTGACCCAGTAGCAGCGTCGCTGGGATTTCATAAAGAATTATGGGATAACCATACGTCACAAGTACACCCCAATTTCATATTTGTAAATATGAAAGCGCCAACGTATTGCAGAGCTGTCACTTCCTCAAATCTTTGTAGGAGACCAACAGGCAGGTAGAACGGAATTGTTACCAGGAAAAGAGTTTAATACCCAGCATAGCTTGGGAGCCATACAGTTTCTCGATGTTGCCAGGGCCAAGCGCGGCATGCACCGATTCATAGGCCTCAAGATATCGGTCCAATTTAGTGTTAGGGCTAAGAAACAGCAGTGGGCCAGGAGGGATAAAGTTACGAGGAGGGGGCATATCTACAATCTAGATAAAGACGGGGGGGGTTGGGAGGCGATATCTACTTCTAATATTTCGGGGGGGGGGAGGCAGTATCGACTTTTTAATAATTAGCCAGGGGGGGCATATCTAACTTGGAATAATTACAGGGGGGGGGGGCCATATCTACTTCTAATAATTACAGGGGGGGGGGCCAGTATCTACTCTAATAATTTACAGGGGGCGGCTAGATATCTACCTTCTATGTAATTACTCTAGTTGGGGAGGGGCCATATATTACTTTGTAATAAATTACAGTGGGGGGGGCGCAATATCTACTCCTCTAGATAAGTTACGCAGTGGGGGGGCCATATTCTACTGTTCTAATAATTCACAGTGGGGGGGGCCATTATTCTACTCTAATAATGACAGGGGGTGTTGGCATATCTATTTCGTAATAATTACATTTGTGGGGGGCATATCTACTCTTCTAATAATTACAGGGGGGGGCGATAGTCTACTCTAATTATTTACAGGGGGGCATATCATACCTCTGAATTAATTAAAGGGCGGGGCATCTATCTACCGTCTAATAATTACGGGTGGGAGGGGGAATATCTACCTCTAATAATTACAGGGGGGGGCATATCTACCTCTAATAATTACAGACGGGGTGGCATATCTACCTCTAATAATTACATGTGTGGGCATATCTCTCTCTAACTAATTACAGGGAGGCGGCTTATCAACCTATAATAATTACTAGGGGGGGGCATATCTACCTCAATAATTAGAAGGGGGGAGTCTTCTCTAATAATTACAGACGGGCCATATGTTCCTCTAATAATTACAGACGGCATGTGTTCCTCGCTAATCATTCTGACGGCCCATATGGTTCTCTAATAATTAACCAGACGGGCCATATGGGTCCTCTAATGATCTGTACAGAACGGCATTTCCAACCTCTAATAATTACAGTCGGGGCATCATCCACCCTTACTAGTAATTACAGTCGGGGCATATCCACCTCCTAATTATTAGACTGACGGGGATATCCACCTCTAATATTACTGACGGGGCATACTCCACCTCTAATAATTACGTCGGTGCATATCACCTCTAATAATTACGACGGGGCATATCCCACCTCTAATAAATTGACAGACGGCCGTGCATATCACCTCTAATAATTCCCGACGGGGCATATCCACCTCTAATAATTACAGACGGGGCATATCCACCTCTAATAACTACAGACGGGGCATATCTACCTCTAATAATTACAGACGGGGCATATCTACCTCTAATAATTACAGACGGGGCATATCTACCTCTAATAATTACAGAAGGGCAATATTACTATAATATATTACAGACGGGGCATATTCTACCTCTACTCAAGAGTACAGTGGGGCATTATCTGTCCTCTAATGAATTAAAGGGGGGCATGTTACCTCTTAATGTCAATTAAAGGGGGGGCTAGCTACCTCCTAATAATTACAGGGGGGCGGGGCTTATCTACCGCGGGACAGGCGACCGCCCAGCCCCGGCCGTGGGAGATCTAATAATTATAGGGGGGCATATCTACCTCTAATAATTATAGGGGGGCATATCTACCTCTAATAATTAAGAGGGGGTGGTGGCGATCTACCTCTAATAATTAAAGGGGGGGTGGAATATCTACCTCTAATAATTACAGGGGGGGGGCATATCTACCTCTAATAATTTACAGGGGGGGGATGGCATTATCTACCTCTAATTTTAATGTACATCGGGGGGGGGTGCGCTATTACCTCTAATAAAGTACAGGGGGGTGCATTTTCTACCTCTAATAATTTACAGGGGGGGCGATGAGGTGGCATATCTACTCTATTAAATACAGGGGGAGGGTGGCATATATAGCCTGCTAATAATTACTGGGTCGGTGGCATATCTACCTCTAATAATTACAGGGGGGGGGGGGCATATCTACCTCTAATAATTACAGGGGGGGTGGCATATCTACCTCTAATAATTACAGGGGGGGGTGGCATATCTACCTCTAATAATTACAGGGGGGGGGGGGGCATATCTACCTCTAATAATTAACAGCCGGGCAGGTGGGTTATCTACGCTCTAATAATTAAGGGCGGAGCGGGCTGGGCATATCTACTCTAATATATTACAGGGGGCGGTAGCCATATCTACCTCTAATAATTACCGGGGGCCATATCTACCTATCATAATTACAGGGGGGGTGGCATATGAGACCTCTAATATTTACGGGTGGCGGTGGCATATCTACCTCTAATAATTACAGGGGGGGAATTACAGGGGGGGGGGCATATCTACGTCTAATAATTACAGAGGGGGGGGACCTCAATTACAGGGGGGGGGGCATATCGACGTATAATAATTACAGGGGGGGCATATCAACCTCTAATAATTACAGAGGGGGGGCATATCTAACTAATAATTACAGAGGTGGGGCATATCTACCTCTAATAATTACAGAGGGGGGCATATCTACCTCTAATAATTACGGGGGGGGGGGGGAGGCAGTATCTGACTTCTACATAATTACTGGGGGAGGATTATCTACTTTAATGATTACAGGGGGGCATATCTATCCTTATATTTACAATGGGGGGCATGTCCTACTCTAATTAATTACAGAGGGGGGGCATATCTACCTCTAATAATTACAGAGGGGGGGCATATCTACCTCTAATAATTACAGAGGGGGGCATATCTACCTCTAATAATTACGGGGGGGGGGGGGGAGGCATATCTACTTCTAATAATTACAGGGGGAGGCATATCTACTTATAATAATTACAGGGGGCGGGGCATATCTTTACTTACTAAATAGATTACAGAGGGGCGGGGGGCATATCTATCTCTGAATAAATTACACGAGGGGGGGGGCTGATATGTCTACCCTCTAGTAATTACAGGAGGTGGGGGGGCAATTTCCTACCTCTAATTAATTATAGGGGGGGCATATATACCTAATAATTATAGGGGGGCATTATCTAACCTCTGAATTGATTACAGGGGGGGATATCTACCTCGCTAATAAATGTACAGGGGGGGCTCAATATATACTCTAATAGAGTTACGGGGGGCACTATCTACCTCTACTTAATTTACAGGGGGGGGCCATATCTACACTCTAATTATTAACAGGGGGGCATATTACCTCCTAATAATTACAGGGGGGGGCATATATACCTCTAATAATTACCTGGGGAGGCATATCTACTTCTAATAATTGAGGGGGGGCAGTAGTCTACCTCTAATAATTACAGGGGGCGGGGCATATCTACCTCTAATAATTACAGGGGGCGGGGCATATCTACCTCTAATAATTACAGGGGGGGGGCATCTCTACCTCTAATAATTACAGGGGGGCCATATCTTCCTCTAATATTTTACAGGGGGGCCATTTCCATTCCTCTAAGTAATTAGATCAGGGGGGCACATTCTTCCTCTAATAAATTACAGGTGGGGCCTTATCTTCCTTAATAATTACAGGGGAGGGCCATGTCTTCCTCTAATAATTACAGGGGGGACTTATTTTCCCTCTAATTAAATTATCGTGGGGGGGGCCCATATCTTCCTCTAGATTAAATTTACAGGGGGGCCATATCTTCCTCTAATAATTACAGGGGGGCCATATCTACCTCTAATAATTACAGGGGGGGCATATCTACCTCTAATAATTACAGGGGGGGCATATCTACCTCTAATAATTACAGGGGGGGCATATCTACCTCTAATAATTACAGGGGGGCCATATCTTCCTCTAATAATTACAGGGGGGCCAAATGTAGCTCTAATAATTACAGGGGGCCAAATGTTCCTCTAATAATTACAGACGGGGGCTTACTCTAACTGTCTAATAAGTTACACGGGACGGGGGGATATCTACTCTAATTATTACAGACGGGGGGGAATATCCATACCTCTATAATTACAGAGCGGGGGGGCATATATTACCTCCTAATAATTACAGAGGGTGGCATAGTCTACCTCTAATCTTTACAGTGCGCGGGCGCGGTGGCATATCTTTCCTCTAATAATTACAGGGGGGGGGGGGGGGGCTTATCTTCAGACTCCTCTACTAATTCTACAGGGGGGCGGGGCATATCTACCTCTTAATAATTAGCAGGGGGGCGGGGCATATCATACCTCGCTAATAAGTACAGGGGGGCGGGGCGGCATTCTTACCTCTATATTAATTTACCAGGGGGCGGGGATATATCTACCTCTAATAATCTGATCGAGGGGGAGGGGGCAATCTGACCTCTAATAATTACAGGGGGGCGGGGGGGGGTCATATCTACCTCTAATACATTACAGGGGGCGCGGTGGCATATTTACCTCTATCGTAAATTACAGGGGGCGGGGGGAATATCTACGTCTAATAATAAAGGAGGGCGGGGACATATCTACCTCTAATAGTTACAGGGGGGGGGCATAATCGACCTCTAGAATATTTACAGGGGGGGCATAGCTACCTATAATAATAACTGGGGGGGGGACTCATATCTAACCTCTAAGTGGAATTAAAGGCGGGAAGCGACCGACGGTGGCATATCTACCTCTAATAATTACAGGGGGGGGTGGCATATCTACCTCTAATAATTTCAGGAGGGTTGGTGGTCATATCTAGTCTAATAATTACTAGGGGGGGTGGGCATAATCTACCTCTAATATTATCAGGGGGGGTGGCTCATATCTACCTCTAATAATTTGTTCAGGGGGGGTTGTCATATCTACCTCTTAATAAGTTTTCTGGGGCGGGTGGACGATCATCTAACCTCTAATAATTTCAGGGGGGCAGGTGCATTTCTACCTCTTATAATTACTGCGGGCGGGGGTGCATATTCCTTCCTCTAATAATTACAGTGCGGGCTCATATCTGTCCTCTATTTAATTACAGGGGGGGCCTTTTCTTCCTCTACATAATTACACGGGGGGAGGGGCAATATTCTACCTTAATATTTAATGACCCGGGGGCGGGTCATATCCTACCTCTAATAATTACAGAGGGCGTGGCATATCTACCTCTAATAATTACAGAGGGGGCGGGGCATCATCTACCCTCTACATAATTACAGAGGGCGGCACCGGGCGCGGGCGGGCAGGGGCATACATATCTAGCGCTCTAATATATTACGGGGGGCTATCTCTACCTCTAATAATTAAGGGTGGGGCGCTTATCTACCTCTAATAATTACAGGGGGGGGCATATCTACCTTTCTAATAAATTCAGGGTGGAGCGCATATCTACCATCTAATTAAATTACAGGGGGGCCATATCTACCTCTAATAATTACAGGGGGGGGGGGCATATCTACCTCTAATAATTACAGGGGGGGGGCATATCTACCTCAAATAATTACAGAGGGGGGAATATACTACCTTATAATAGATTACAGGGGGGGGCCAAATATCTACTCTAATAATTACAGGCGGGGGGCATAATCTACCTTTATTAATTACAGGGGGGGACAGATCATACCTTAATAAATTAACAGGCGGGGGCCATATCTACGCTCTAATACCTTATTACTAGGGGGGACATATCATGTCCGATCTATATAATTAAGGGGGGGCATATCTTCCTCTAAAGTAACAGGGGGGGCATATTCTTCCTCTAAATAATAACAGGGGGAGGCATTTCTTCCTCTAATAATTACAGGGGAGGGGGCCAATCGTCACTTCTAAATAATTCGCAGGGGGGGGCGGGGGGGAATATCATCCTCTAAGAATTACGGAGCGGGCCATATTCGTTACCTCTAATAATTACAGTCAGGGGTCCATATCTTCTCATAATAATTACTAGGGGGGCATATTACCTGCTAATCTGAGCTAATTACTGGGGGGGGGGCATATATCACCTTCTAATAATTACTTAGGGGGGGCATACTATACCTCTAATTACATGGGGAGGCGGGGCCAGTATCTGTCTCTGATTCTTACAGGGGGGGGCCATATCTACCTCTAATAATTATAGGGGGGCATATCTACCTCTAATAATTACAGACGGGGCCATATCTACTTCTAATAATTATAGGGGGGCATATCTACCTCTAATAATTACAGGGGGGGCATATCTACCTCTAATAATTACAGGGGGGGGCATATCTACCTCTAATAATTACAGACGGGGGGCCATATCACCCGTAATAATGCAGGGGGGGGGCCAGCATAGTCTACTATAATAATTACAGGGGGGGCATATCTACCTCTAATAATTACAGGGGGGGTGGCATATCTACCTCTAATAATTACAGGGGGGGGGGGGCATATCTACATCTAATAATTACAGGGGGGGGGCATCTACCTCAAATAATTAAAGGGGGGGCATACTACTACCTATAAATAATTACAAGGGGGGGCATATCTAACTCTAATAATTACAGGCTGGGGGCATATCTACCTCTAGAATATATTTACAGGGGTGGGGCATATCTACCTTATTAATTACAGGGGGCGGGCATATCTAACCTCTAATGAATTCTACAGGGGGGGGGCATTATCTACCTCTAATATTACAGGGGGGGCCATATCTCTCCATATAATAATGACAGGGGGGCCATATCTTCCTCTAATAACTTACTGGGGCGGGGCCATATCTACCTGCTAAAAATTACCGGGGGAGGGGCATATTACCTCTGAATAATTACAGCGGGGGGCGGGATATCTACCTCATAATAATTACAGGGGGGGGGCTATAGTCTACCTTAAATATTACAGGGGGGGGGGTGCAATTACCTCTCAATAAATTACAGGGGGGGGGGGTATATACCTCTATAAATACAGAGGGGGGTCATATCATACGTCTTAATTAATTACTGGGGGGGGCATATCTACCTGCTAATAATTACGGGGGGGGAGTATCATACCTCTAATAATTACTAGGGGGGGCCATATCTTCCTCTAATAATTACAGGGGGGCCATATCTTCCTCTAATAATTACAGGGGGGCCATATCTACATCTAAAAATTAAAGGGGGGGCCATATCTTCCTCTGAATAATTGCAGGGGGGGGCCATATTTCCTCTAATAAATTACAGGGGGGCCCTTATTCGCTTCCTCTAACTAATTACAGGGGGGCCATATCGTTCCTTCCTAATGTAATTACAGGGGGGGGCACATGTATCTTCACTCTAGATAATTCACAGAGGGGGCCATATCATTGCGTCTAATAAATACAGGGGGGCATATCTTTCCTCGAAGTCAATTACAGGGGGGCGGGCCATATGTCTTCCTCTGATTTATTACAGGGGGGCGCCTATCTTCCCTCTGATATTACAGGGGCCATATCTTTGCGATTTTACTAATTACCGTGGGGGCCGATATACTTCCTCTAATAATTACAGGGGGGCCTATCTTACCGCTAATAATTACAAGGGGGGCGAATATCTTGCTGTGAGCTACTAATGTTCAAGGGGGGCCATAGCTTTCCTCTAATAATTACCAGGCGGGACAATATCTTCCTCTAATAATTACAGGGGGTGCACATATCTTCTCTAATAAATGGTACAGGCTGGGGGGCCAATATCCTTCCTATACTAATAATTAAACCGGGGGCGGGCATATCTTCCTCTAATACTTACAGGGGGGGGGGCCATATCTTCCTCTAATATAATTACAGGGGGGGCCATATCTTCCTCTAATGAGCAAGGGGGGCGGGGCCATTACTATTTACTCTAATAATTACAGGGGGGCCAGTATCTTCCTCGTATAATTACAGGGGGGCCATATCTTCCGTCTAATAATTACAGATGGCGGGGCCATATCTTCCTCTAATTATTACAGGGTGGGCCATATCTGTTCCTCTATTAATTGTTCAGGTCGGGGCACCTTATCTTCCTCTGATAATTACAGGTGGGCCATATCCTTCCTTCAGTAATCTACAGCGGGGCCATATCGTCCGATCTATAATTACGAAGGGGGGCCATATCTTCCTCTAATAATTACAGGGGGGCCATAGTTACTACTAATGTAATTACAGAGGGGCCATATCTTTCTCTAATAATTACAGGGGTTGGCCATTATCTTCCTTCATAATAATTAACAGGGTGGACCATATGCTTCCTCTAATAATTACAGGGGGGCCATATCTTCCTCTAATAATTACAGGGGGGCCATATCTTCCTCTAATAATTACAGGGGGGGGGCATATCTACCTCTAATAATTACAGGGGGGGCCAAATCTTCATCTAATAATTACGGGGGGGCATATCTACCTCTAATAATTACAGGAGGGGCCATTGTCTTCCTCCTAATAATAAACAGTGGGGCCATATCTACCTCTAAAAAAATTACAGTAGGGGGGGGGGGCCATATAGTACACTGCTATATTATTACAGGGGGGGGGGGGCATTAGTCTACGAGTCTAATAATTCAGGGGGGCATATTACCTATAATAATTACAGCGGGGCAATATCCGTACACTTAATGACATACAGGGGGGCATATCTTCCTCTATTAAATTACAGGGCGGCGCAATATCTTCCATCTAATAATTACAGGGGGGCCATATCTTTCCTGCTAATAATTACTAGGGGGGCCTTATCTGGTCTCTATTTTAATTACAGGGGGGCTCCTTATCTTCTCTAATAATTACAGGGGAGCCATATCTTCCTCTAATAATTTACAGTGGGGGCCTTATCTTCACTCTAATAATTACAGGGGGGCCATATGTTCCTCTAATAATTACAGGGGGGCCATATCTTCCTCTAATAATTACAGGGGGGCCATATCTTCCTCTAATAATTACAGGGGGGCCATATCTTCCTCTAATAATTACAGGGGGGCCATATCTTCCTCTAATAATTACAGGGGGGCCATATCTTCCTCTAATAATTACAGGGGGGCCATACTCTGTCCTTTAATAATTACAGAGGGCCATATCTACCTCTACTTGTAAACCAGGGGGGCCAGTATCTTCCTCTAATAATTACAGGGGGGACATGTATTATGCTTCTGTAAGTAATTAGCAGGGGGGGCCATATCTTCCTTCGCTTAATAATTTCAGGGGGGCCCAGGGGCCATATCTTCCTCAATAATTACAGGGGGAGGCCATATCTTACTCTAAGATAATTACAGGGGGGCCATATCTGCCTCTAATAATTACAGGGGGGCCGATATCTTGCCTTAATAATTACTGGGGGCCCAGATCTCTCCTTCTAATAATTACAGAGGGGCCTATGTACCTCGCGCAAAAATTACAGGCAAGCAGGTATAATCTACCCTGCAAATAAATTACAGGGCGGGGGGGGGGGCCAGTTTCTACCTCTAATAATTTCAAGGGGCTCGGCATTATCTACCTCTAATAATTACAGGGGGCCATATATAACTCTAATTAGATTGTACAGGGGGCCTCATATTCTACGCTCTATATAATTAACAGGGGGGGCTTTATTACTCTCTAATAATTAAAGGGGCATATCTACCTCTAATAATGTACAGGGGGGGGGCGGGCATATCTACCACTAATAATTACAGGGGGGTTATTGCGTACCTCTAATAGATTACAAGGGGGGGCCATAGCTACTCTAATAATTACAGGGGTGGGCGATAGCTGATGCTCTAATAATTACAGGGGAACCGTTATTTGCCTCGTAATAATTACAGGGGGCCAGTAGGACTACTCTAATAAGATACAGGGGGACCATATCTGACCACTAAATATTACAGGTGGACCATATCTACCTCTAATAGTTGACAAAAGTGGACCATATCTAGTCGAATAAATTACAGGTTGGGGGGCCATAAATATTTCTAATACAATTACAGGGGGACCACATCTACGCTCTAATTAATTACAGGAGGCAACCATTATTTCTACCTGGCTTAGATAATTACAGGGGGACCATATCTACATCTAAAGGGTAGATCCAAGCCATAGTTCACATAGCAGTTCTTTCAAGGTGCCGTGAGGCAGATAAACCCCACTTACATGGGGCAAATCCACAGCAAAATTCACCGCTACATTTTACAGTCCAAATCTAAAATCTGCATTGGAAAAAACCCAACATGTAAACTTGGGTATGTGCACGCAGGTTTTTCAATCCAAAAAAATGTATTACAATGGGCTGGGGTGTAAAAAAATATCCCAAACACTTAAGCCAACAAGCGATGGTTGCATTGCATTGTGATACATTTTCTGTACAGCAGAAACCGCCGATCCATTTAGTTGTAGAATGGGGGGGTCTGATGAGTTAAAACGGATCAAGAAGTGGGCATGTCAGTCAGTTCCGTTTAAAACACCATAATTGTAAAACAGACGGTAAGTGTTTTACATGAGAATCAAGGTAAATCACTATTTGACCATTGTTTAGGCGTGGGCACGGGCGATTGCGGGCACGGGGACCCTGGGAGCCCGCACGGGTGAGGGGTGGCGGCGGGTCTTGGGATGGGTGGAGGGCGGAGGGGGGGTGTCTGGGACTGCGCTAAAGATTAGTGGGCTTACACCGACGGCGGGGACGGAGTGCAGCCGGGGGGGCGGTTCCTAGGTCAAGATGACGGGGAGGGGGTGTTGCGTGCCGAGCTATGGTGGCGCAGGGTGCCGCGGCGGGCTACTGGAGGAGAGGGTCCTCGAGAACGGTGGACGTGGGGGCGTAGAAGGGTTGGTGGGGGGTGGCGGGGGAGGGGCAACAGGGGGGGCGGCACGGAGTTGAAGCCTTGCGATGTAATGTTGAGGGCGGTCGCGTGTAGGGGCGCGGCGGAGGTTTTACGTCGGTTTTCTGGTTTTTAGTGGGGGGTGTGGGTGTCCGAGCCGTAGGTTGTTGTGGTTAGGAGTGGGGATATCTTGTTTGGGTCCAAGAAACAGCTAGCCAATAACGCAAGGGTGAAACATCCCCTTACATGCAATTTTTTTTCACAGAAATGAAGGTCTAGGGTGAGGAAGGAATGGGAAAACACAGCATGCTTTTGAGAAATAAAAAACAATAAAAAAAGTATTGAGCACATTTTAGATTTTCTGGTTGACGTACAGCTACCGTAACATCTAACCACAGCAATTTCTGCTAGAAAAAAATGCAGGCAAAAACCCAAAATAAAGTGTTAGAAAAAATGTGCGACACCGGGCTTATGAAGTTGAGGGTACTTCTGCATAGTGCTTTAGTGCATCAAGGCCCCTGGTAGCAATCTTTTGAGCAAAGAAAAGCGCTATAATATTACATCTGATGGAACATGCCAAGCTTCAACTGTAGTCACCATAATTAAGTTTTTTATTGCAGTAAGGCCACGTTCACAGTGTGTTTTGGCTGTCCATTGGCAGTTTACTTTGGGATACCGTAAAAAAAGTATTTCAACTTCTTCTGCGGCAGAGCCATAGTGTTCAGGCCAGGGTTTTAAGTCTGGCTCATAAAGCATATACCACCATAGATTTGACCAAAAACAATCCAAAAGAGATGATGACTCTGAAGCAGGCACAGCACGATGACATGATGACGTTCTTCCATGGTTAACATAAATACGACGTCATAAAAGTCAGGCTATGTTCACACAGCGTAATTGCAGGGCATACAGTACACCCTGCAATTATGCTGGGTGTTCGGGAGCTGGCGCTGATCGGCGCGTACTCCCGCGAAGCGGGTGTGGGGCAGCCCGCCGGCCCCATAGAATGTCATTAAATGACATGTCAATTATCTCCCCGCGCGTACAATACCATCATATTGTACGCCCCAGGGAGAGGAGGCGTAATCCATAGTTCTCTATGAGAACTGTGGATTACCGTAATGATTGGGTCGCATTTCGCTCGTATTAGAGCGCAGTACACTATCAATACCTGGCGAAATGCGCCCAAAAATAAGCGTGTGAACATAGCCTCAGGGTCCCAATTGCTTGACACCTTGGAACGAAGGACCAGGTTTTCAACTGTTTTCTGGTTACAGCCATATGTGCCCAGTACAATGAGCAGAAAATTCTGGGTGTTCTGCATTGGATACATCGCCGCCTCTTGACTGCGACCCAGCAGAGATATGGAGATAGTGACGAGCTCCAGATTTTGCTTTCGCTTCCAGCTTATGACTGTGCAATACTGCTGTGGTTGCCATTGAGGCCTGGAAACCACAGCAGGGTACAGGCCTTCTTACTAACATCTGCCTTTTACCGACTCCACCGTCCTCCACATGTACACTGACTGCAGAGCAGCGGCGCCAGGGTTATGCCCCCTGCTCCGTGTCAAACCACATAAGCAACTAACCCGGACTCTCCCCTGGCTCGTTCTCTACCATTACAGCACAAGACCAGCACCCCCCCGTAGAGGTGTAAACACCCAACTCCTGACAGTGTTCCTTCTCAGCTCCGCCAACAAGCGAAGACTGTACGCTAACTTACTTAGCTCATCCTGAGCAGCAGCAAGAGACACAGCAGCAGCCATTTTCTTCCGATAGTGCAGCCAGAGGGCGGGACCGTGGGCGAGCCCTGCTCTAGTTCGTGTACTTGAAGGGGGTGGCATGTAGATCGCTCGTCAGATGTTACCCGTATTGTGGTTATGGTGTGTGGAAGGCTTGCACAGAGAATGTGCATATTACCCTGGTTCTAACTTGTTAGTGGCAATCGGTGCTCCCTCCAGATAGTGTGTGCTGACATGTTTGGTGTATTTGCTACGGTAGCAGCAATATAGAAACTAACAGCTGATCCATGCCGTCCACCACAGCCGTTCCAGAGCGGCCCACCGCCCAGTGCGCCAAATGGAGTGAAAGGAAGGGGGCGTCGCCGGTGGTCCCGAGCTCCGCCCACCTCGAGAAACAGCCCTTAGGACAACCCTTCGTTCAACCTGCATTGTGCTGATAGACGGGAAGTTGTGTGATTGATGTCACCGCAGGTCCTTAACACATACTTGCCCACTTTTGAAAGTGGACAAGTATGCCGCCCCAAAAATGTATATGACCACGCCCTCTTGTCAAGCCACACCCCTTTATAAACAGTCACGCCCACTCCACCTAACTGAATATGGCTCTGGAAGAAAGCTAAATTATGGTTTTGTCGTCACCCAGCTTTCCTGGACGTCGGATAGCCTACTCAACATCCAGGAGAGCTGGGAGATACCGCCAAACTGTGCCTGAACCTAAACAATTACATTACAACCAATATTTCCACCATACAGTGATTATATAGTGGTAGGTACCAGTATACACAGACTCTATACTACCGCTAATATGGATGGAACCTCAAAGGGGCTTTACATCCTAGTGGGGGTCTCCAAATTATCCTAGGACAATTAAATGTGCACCGAGAAAGAAAATTATTATTATTATTTATTTTTGAGCGCCCTTGGTTCCAGAGCGCTGTACATTCAGGTTTCATACATAACATGGGGTCAAACAAGTAAAAAGGTGACAAATTACTAACTAACAAGGGTACAGAAGGAGAGAGGTCCCTGCCCGTGAGGGTTTTCAGTCTACGAGGAAGGTGGGAAGAGACAGAAGGTGAGGGGCAGACATGGTTATGGATAGTGTAGTGACAGCAGGGTTTTTGTTGGTTATAGCAATCCTGAAGAAATGGGTTTTCGGGTTGCCTTTGAAGCGGTGAGAGTGGGGAGAGTCTGAGGTGTTGGGGGAGTGAGTTCCAGAGGTGGGTGAAGGGCACGGGAGAAGTCTTGGAGACGGTTGTGGTGGGGAGCTGATAAGGGGAGAGCAGAGAAGAAGTCCGTTGAGGAGCGGGGGGTTGTTGAGGGGAGATATCTGGAGATTAGAGCAGAATGTATGGAGGGGAATGGTTATGGAGAGCCTTGTAGGTCAAGGTTGCTAACTTGAATGGATTCGCTGGGCAATGGGTAGCCATAAAGGGGTTTGGCAGAGGGGAGAGGCAGAGGAAGTAGCGAGGAGAGGTGAATCAGACGGGCAGCAGAGTTAAGGATGGATTGGAGGGGAGTGAGGGTGCTAGCTGGGGCACAGAGAAGGATGTTGCATAGTCTAGGGCGGGAGATAACGAGGGCATGGCCCACATTTTTTGTGCTTTCGAATTTAAAGGGAAATGAACGATACGGGAGATTTTTTTTCAGGTGGAGACGGCGGAGGGGGATGTGTGGTTTGGTGTGTGGTTTGAAGGACAGTTTTGAGTCAAGGTTATCCCAAGCAGTGGACTTGTGGAGCTGGTGAGAGAGTGTAGCCATTGACTGTGATAGAGAGATCAGGTGGAGGGGTGGAGTTGGATGGTGGAAAGATGATGAGTTCCCGTTTTCTCCACTTAGCTTCAGGAGCGTGAGGAGAAGAAGGAGGATATGGACGAAAGACAGTCAGGATCCGGGAGAGTAGAGAAGTGACATCTGGGCCGGAGCTGTAGAGTTGGGTGTCATCAGCATACAGATGGTAATGAAAGCCATGCGATGCTATTAGTTGACCCAGACCACTAGTGTAGATAGAAAAGAGTAGTGGGCCCAGACAGACCCCTGGGGTACACCAAAAGAGAGAGGCCGGCGGGGGGGGAGGGGGGGTGCGTGAGTGAGAGACGCTGAAAGTCCGATCAGTGAGGTAGGAGGAGTCCCGGAAAGAGCCAAGTCCGTGATGCGAGGGAGGAGAGGATTTGTAGCAGGAGGGAATGGTCAACAGTGTCAAAGGCAGAGGACAGGTTAGGAGGAGAAGCACAGAGTAGTGGCGTGAGGCTTTGGCCTTTGCTAGGTCGTTGGTGACTTTGGGGTTAGGGCGGTTTCTGTAGGGGTGGTGGGGTCGGAAGCCAGATTGCAGTGGGTCAAGGAGAGGTTGGTGAATAGATGAGAGGAAAGTTGAAGATGGACGTGTTGTTTGAGGAGTTTAGAGGCGGAAATGGAAGCAGTGAGATGGGGCGATAGTTGGACAGACAAGGGGGTCATGAGAGGTTTCTTTTAAGGGTGGGTGTGATGGTCGCATGTTTAAAGGGATGAAGGGAAGATGCCAGAGGTTAATGATAGGTTGAAGAGATGGGCGAGGGCTGGGATGATAACAGCACTAAGGGCAGGGATGAGGTGAGATGGCAGTGGGTCAAGGGTTACAGGTAGTGAGGTTGGATTTGGACAGTAGAGTGGAGAGGTTGCATGAGTGACAGTAGAGAAGCAAGTTAGGGGGGTGTGGTGATGAGCAGGTGTAGAGTGGGATGTGGGGGGCACTGCAGGGGAAAAGGATAGACAGAGGGGACTGTGGGGTGAAGCTTTGTTGATGAGATTGTCTTAGTTAGGAAGTGAGTGGCGAAGTCGTCTGCTGAGAGGAGAGATGGGGAGGGGGTGCTGGGGGATGGAGGAGAGCGTTGAAGGTTTTGAACAGTTTTTGGGGGTTGTGAGACGGGGGGGATATGGGGGGGTGAAATAGCCCCTTTTGGTGATGAGAGTGGTTTTAAAATGTATGCGTGATTTTTGTTAGGCAGGTCGCGGGGGGAGCGGTTTTTCTTCCACCCGGGTTGGGAATTTGAACCGCCTCAGCTGTTTGGGGAGTCTGGGGCCGGGGGTTTTGTTCATTTTGGGGGGTTCTTTTGTGTGTGAAGGGGCGCCCATGTCAAAGGGGAATGTTTTGTTGTTTGAAGTGGGGCGCGTCGGGGTAAGTAAATGGGGATAGGGTAAGAGGGGAGAAAAATTCAGAGAGTGTGGGGGTTTAAAGGTGTTGTAGGTTTCTAAGGGGGACAGTAATTTGAGGCGGGGGGGGCAGGTGTGGTGGAATTGGTGGGAAGGTGAGCAGATTGTGGTCAGAGAGGGGTAGGGGAGAGTTTGGGGTTTAGAAGGGAAAAAGGGTGGGGAAGATGGGGCCAGTGTGGAAATCTGTGTGAGGGGCTCCAAGGTCCAGGGGTGAGCCGAAGGAAGAGGAAGTGAAGGATTTTTTTAGAGGGAAGGGGGTGTCGTTTGGGGATTTAAAAATCCCTGTTTAATATTTGGGATGTCAGTGGAGAAATGAAGGACCCGGGAGCAAAGTGGCGGGGAAAGGCGGGGGGCAGGGCCTGGGGGACTAGAAAAAGCCAATTGGGGGTTGGAGAGGGGAGTAATGCGGAAGGTTCCCTCGAAAGGGGGGGAGGGGAGGGAAGGTATTTACAAAAAGCTGCTTGTTTGTGAATCAGTTCTTCTTTATTCTCAAAATGGAGGTTTTTATACTTTTGGAACTCCCCTAACCCGCCCAAAGGTAAAACCGAAGCTGTAGCCATACTATCAGAATGGGAAGAACCCCGATGCTGGTCCCTTCCCATTCTAAAATATCACATTCAGCTGTTCCAAAAGCAGATATCACATTAAGGTCTGTTCTGACGATTACCCTCTTTCCCCCCTTTCCCATGGTGCGTTGGGACTGGGGAATAGTGACACGGGGGGGTTAGTGTCAGGCCTTTTGGGGAACAAGAAACACAAAATTCCTTTCCCAAACACACCACACCACCCCCTTTTCCCCTAACATAAAATTCCCCCCTCCCCCCCCCCTGACACTCAAAAACACACACCCTTCCAACCCACTCAACACAACACAACAAATACACTCAGCCCCCCCCCCACACAGCAACAAAAAAACACCACCCCCTCCCCGCACAAAAACCCCCCCAAACCCGGTAATGCACTCACCGTCCGGGCTCCGGCATCCTGGGTCTTTTTGTGCTCTGCTGGGGAGATGGGGCAGTTAAATCCGTAAGCCCCCGCCCCTCCCAAGCAGTGCACTGGGGGGCCCCTTGCTCGATACTTTCAGCGGGAAACTATCAAAACATTTTCCGCTCCACCCCAATCATGCCTGTCCCTGACGCGTTTGATGCCGCTTATATATAGAACCTCTGGCAGCTGTTCAGTTATATGGTGTATCTGCTTCCATACAGACCTAAGACGTAGTAACTTCTCCATAATCCATAAGGGGGAAAATTCCCTATTTGTTTCCTATGACACTTACACAGCTTATCCTTTAAGGGGAAACATAACTCTGTTATCATACAGTACTGAGACATATCTACACTTCTACACCTAATCCTGCTGGGGGAAACTCTCTATTACCATACTATACTGTGCTACACTTCTACTCCTAATCCACTAAAGCAGCGGTCCCCAACCTTTTTTCCACCAGGGACCGGTTTTATGCAAGACAATTTTTCCACGGCCTAGTGGGGGCAGAGTTATTGGGGGCGTGGTTTTTAGGGACAGGGTTATGGAGGGGGTTGGATGTTTAGAATCATACACACAAAAAAAAATCCCACAATAAACTGTATTCTGTGTCATTTAGGGGTATAGTATGGGGTAACCAGTATTTTATAACTGCAGACTGATTGTCAGCTCTGTGGGTCAGTATTATACTAATAATGCTGAACCACAGAGCTGACAATCAGCCTGCAGTAATATTGATCAGCATTATACATGTATATAATATACATATGTAATCAGCTTTGTCATTATAGAGATACATGCCCCCTGTAGTCATTAGAGATAGATATATATGCCACCTCTAGTCATTAGAGAAAAAAATATATAACTATATATTTATATATATATATTTTATATATATATATATATATAGCCCCCTGTAGTAATGATAGATCTATATATATGTATATATATATGCCCTGTAACGGCTCGTGCTGCGGTCCGACTCCCAGGCCGCAAGCACGTCCGTTACCCGGCTGCCTCTCATCCCCGCGCTGCGCCCAAGGCTGCTGTTTGCTCACCTGCTCCTGTCATGCTTCCTCCTCAGCAGGTGCACACCTCTGCATCTTCCTCCCCACTAGGGGTGCGCGCACGTCAGTTCCCTGCATTTAAAGGGCCAGTGCGCAACAGGTAATATTGCTCCTCCAATTCCATTCTTGCAGGAGCTTCTTAAGGGCACCACTTCCTGTTCTCTGTGCCCAGTTGTTGGTGTCCTTTCCTTGTGTTTGGGCCTGCCTTCGGCATATGTCAGTCCTATGTTTCTGCCATTTTCTGCATCCGTGGATACATGCCTACCTGCTTCTACTCACATCGTTCCAGCCGTGCCTACCAGTCATCCTGTGGTGTCTCTCTGCATTCTGACCTATTCCGTGCCTACCACTTTGGCTGTCACCACCAGGACCTGGGGGTAGCGACCTGGGGGTTTCCCTACAGCTAAGTCCTTCCCGTTTGCGGCGGGCGCCGGTGAAGACAAGGGGGCCCCTTAGACTCCGCTCCTCGGTGTAGGCTACGCCAACTCCACGTGGTGACCAGTGGATCCACCTCCCGCTCGCTGAGTGTCCGTGACATGCCCCCTGTATTAATGACGGATCTATATACATATATGTATTCCCCTTTTAGTAATGATAGATCTATATATGCTCCCTGTAGTAACAGCCAGGCTAGTTAAAAAAAAAAGAAAGTTACTTACCTTTCCCGATCCCCTAAAGAGCTGCTGCCCCCAGGAGCCAGTGTCCAGGGAGACTCTGATGTGTAGATGCGGCACTCAGTGATTGGGAAAGAAGGGACGGGAATTAACTGCCCCTGCTTTATCTCTAGCAAAGCAGCTGCACAGTCTGTGTGCAGATGCTAACTCTGTGCAGCCGGCTTAAAATGGCCGCACAGAGTAGATGCCGACCGCCTGGAACTAAAGTCAATGGGCATTCGGCATCATGTGTAGCCTGGGGCCGCGGACCAGCAGAGCAGGCGCCATGGCCGGGTGCCGGTCTGCGGCCCGGCAGTTGGGGACCCCTGCACTACAGGAAACACAACTCTATCTGTTACCAAATACCTACATTCCTACTTCTAATCTATCTGGTACTAAAACGTAGCTACACTTCCACTCATAATCCACTAGAGGGAAGCACAATTCTAACTGCTACCATACAATACTAAAACATAGCGAGACTTCAAATCCTAGTCCTACTGGGGGAAACAACTCTATTTTATCATACTATACTGAGCTACATTTCTACTCCTAATCCACTAGAGGAAGCTCAACTCTACCGGTTACCACATACCTACACTCCTATTTCTAATCCAGTAGGGCATAACACAACTCTACCAACACCATACTGAGGCATACCTACACATTATTAACCCATTAGGGGGAAGCATAACTCGACTTGTTGCTAGAGCTTACAGAGGCATACCTAAACTCCACATATACAATTCTACTAGGAGGACATTCAAGTTCTAACTGAACATGAAATTAGGCATTTAAACGCCAAATTTCATGCGCATAATAATAGCTTAGAATGCGCCTGATTTATGAAATGGCTCTACAGCGGGACATAAATCAGGCACTTTCTAGCGCTTGTACGACATTTCTGGCTCAGGTATACCATTTTGAAAGTGGTATAACTGTTCCAGCAGTAATGTGCCTAGAAATGCCGTAGCAAAGCTATTAATCAGGCACATTACAAAGTGCTGTGGGTGCTATGTAATGTGCCTGATAATGGCGTACGGGAGGGATTTGAGTGAAGCAAATGCGCTGCACTGGATATCGGGCTGAAAAGATACCAGATATCTGACGCAGCCCCGTTCATACATGCCGCCCATAATCTCTATTTCAGTTCTTGCTGCCCCTGGGCTATTGTGGGGATGTAAAATAACATATTGAGGACCCCTAGGTGGCCCAGTGACAGCTGGTCAGTAAAACTTAAATAGCTATGGCACTGTGTGATTCTCAAAGGTATACTATGTAGCTATGGACGGTACCGTTTATCTTCGATCACATTGATTTCTCTAGGGGTCACAAATTCCTCCTCTTATGCACTATTAACCCTTTAAGGACCCTGGACGTATGAGTACGTCCCAGGGTCCCTAAGGGGCTTTGCAAGGGGATCGCTCCGCGAGCCGTCTCCCCCCACCCCCTCCACGCACAGCCGCCGGGTGTTAGCGGCTAATTGCAGCTAACACCTGGCCGTTATAGCGTGAGCTGGCAGCGTCGCCCGCCCGTGCTGTTTAACCCCTTAGACAAAGATGGCCGCGGCGTCTAAATGAATGAAGAGCGGAGCCGCGCACCGTTCTTCCCGGTGATCAGCATCCCCGCAGCTATGCTGCGGCAATCCAATGCCTGGACATGGCAGCAGGGAGCCTTGTGAAGGCTCCCACTGCTGCCATGTCCTCGTTTGCCCCACTTCCGGCCACAGGCACAATATCCGTTTCCAACTTCTCTATCCAGCAAAGTTGAAGGTTCATGACAGTGGGCAAAGTCGTATATGATACTCCAGAAGAGGCGTCCCGATATTTTCTACCAGGCGAAGAAGAAGGACTCGTAAAACGAGGAGGATTGAGCTTTCAAATGACTGATCATTATTCGGTTCTATTGACTGCTATTGCATACTTGCAATACAGTGCCATAGATCTCACATGACAAATGACTCTGTTGAGGCTGTTGTTGGACTCCCTATAGGTCAGGTTGACAATGTTGACAATTTTGTACATGTTTGAAGTTTCAAATTTCCTTTGGTGTTATGTCCGGGTCTACTCCCCTGTGCGTCGGTGCCCCACTGTCTTCCCTCGCCAGGGACGTAACTAGAGAAACCTGGGCCCCAAAGCAAACTTTTGGATGGAAGACCACCGGCCCCATTGACATGTCACTTATCTCCCTGTGTGTACAATACGATCGTATAGTACACGCAGGGAGGGGGGCAAGGTGTAATCCATAACTCTCTATGAGAGCTATGGATTACCATAATTATGGGGCGCATTTCGCCGAGTACTAAGTGCAGTACACCGTGCAATATGTGGCGAAATATGCCCCAAAATAAGCCGTGTGAACATAGCCTAAGGCTGAAGGGACTGGGGGGCCTAGACAGGGGGGATGGATGGTGGACTGAAGGGCCTGTATGGGGGGGCTAAGGGTCAGGATGGAGGGGCTGGGAGTTCTAGACAGGAGGGGACCTGTATGGGGGGCCTATAAGGAGGGCTGGGGGGTCCTGTATGTGGGGCCCGGACAGGAGGGAGGCCTGTATGGAGGCTGGGGACCTGGAAAGGAGGGAGGCCTGTATGGGGGCCTGGACAGGAGGGAGGTCTGTATGGAGGCTGGGGACCTGGACAGGAGGGAGGCCTGTATGGAGGCTGGGGACCTGGACAGGAGGGACGCCTGTATGGATGCTGGGGACCTGGACAGGAGGGAGGCCTGTATGAAGGCTGGGGACCTGGACAGGAGGGAGGCCTGTATGGGGGTCTGGACAGGAGGGATGCCTGTATGGAGGCTGGGGACCTGGACAGGAGGGAGGCCTGTATGGGGGCTTGGGGTCTAGGGGAGCCTGCATGGGAGTCCAGGGGGCCTGTATGGGGTGTGTGGGGGCCTGTATGGGGGCTATGGGGCCTGGGGCTCCAGGGGTGCTCAGTATGGGGGCTATGAGGCCTGTAAGATTTATACACAAAGAGGAGCTGCCCTGTGTGCGGAGAGGCCCAGCCCCAAGTCACAGATCAGCACATAGAGGGGTTTCCTTACACTTACTGCTCCAGTGACTGCAGAGCCCTCCCTCTCTCTGCACGCGGGCTTTCCTCTGCAGCCGGGATGACGTCAGGATTCAGCTCCGTGAGGCCCCGCCCCCTGGGAAATCTGTAATCCTGGCTGCAGACACAGAGGGGGGGCTCGGGGGAAGCAGTAAATGTAAGGAAACCTCTCTATGTGCTGATGTGTGACTCGGCGCCGGGCCTCTCCACACACAGGGCAGCTCCTCTTTGTGTGTAAATTCTAGACGCCACACAGACCTGATTTCCTTGTGAAACAGCGCGCCCCCCTGTTTCACATTTGTCTCCGGGACCCATAGAGCAGGCGCAGGAGCCGAACCACAGGGGGAACAGACATATCAGTAGCGGCCCCTTAAGGTCCCAGGCCCCATGACAGCTGCTACGACTGCTCCCCCGGTAGTTACGCCCCTGTCCCTCGCATATATTGGATGATATATTGGTGCTCTATCAGTTGACTGTATCATCTGGTGTTCTCCTCTTCCAAGACACTGGATGAGTAGCAGGCAACTTACTGGGCTGGAGCGTCACTCTCCCCCCAATTTAAAAATAGTTTCCTGGAATGTAGGGGCTCTTAACGGCCTGGAAAAGAGGAGTAAAATTCTCCTTTATCTCAAGTGCTTGAGGCCAGATGTTATTTGTTTACAGAAGACCCACTGGAAAGCGGATCACTTTATCCCTCTGAGGGCACCATGGTTGGACCACCCAATACTGGCTAACTATCATTTGAAATCCCGGGGAGAAGTTTTTCTATTTGAGGAATGGCCTAGTCCAAGCGATAACGGATCAACACATTGATAAGGAGGGAAGGTTCATCTACATCAGAGTTCAAATCGCCAATAAAACCTACACCTTATTTAATCTTTATGCACCCAACTCACCTAATGAGACCTTCTTTGCTTGCATTGGTGATTTTCTGCTTCAGAGGAACCACCCAAATCTAATATTGCTGGGAGACATTAATCTAACTCTTATACCTAGCCTTGATAAATCACACCCCTCAAGCAATGATGAAGCTCTGCATCCTTCACTGGCAACCTTGGCAGATAGTTTGGACATTTATGATCACTGGCCTTTTTACGAATAGACATAGCATTAGTGTCCACCTCTTTATATTCGAATGTATCGGGTTCAGACATTCTCCCTATCTCTTTATCTAATCATGCCCCCATCACATTGACATTGGGTAATCTTGCCTCTTTTTCCAAATCTCGGACATGGAGCTTTACTAGTCATCTACAGTTGAAACCAAAAGTTTACATACACTATATAAAAAGACACATGTTTTTCTCACTATCTGACATGAAATCAGAATAAACCTTACCCGTTTTAGGTCAATTAAGGCATGTCCCCACTGCAGGTTTTTCAGCCGGTTTTCAGTTTTGAAAGCCATCTATAAACCAGCTGTCAAACTTTATCACGGACCTCTATGGAAAATCCGTGCAGCAGTGCTAACTGCACGAATTTTCCGCCGGACTTTTTTTACACCGCCGGTGGTCCGAAAAATATTGAACATGTTAATTTTCCCCCTGGTTTTCGGGTGGAAAATGAACAGGTCAATATGAAGGGGGAGGGCTTTTCTCCCCAAACCGCGGAGAGAAGCCATCACCCTGCAGCCGTGTACACGGCCCCAAAACACTGCAAATACAGGTCGGATAATCCGACCGGTATTTGCTCTGTGCCTTGGAAACGGCCCCTTAGGATTACCAAAATTATTTATATTGGCCAAATGCCAGAACATTTTTATTACTTTCTGCAAAGTCAAAAGTTTACATACATTTCATTAGTATTTGGTAGCATTACCCTTAAACTAGATGATTTGGGTCAAGCATTTTGGATATCCTTCTGTCAGAATCGTAATCAGGCGTAGAATTATCTTTTTTCTTTCTACTCCTTATTCAATTAGATGTCCCCTCCGAAATATATGATTTCTGCTGTCGACAGCATGAGCTGAGAAAATTACACGCCACGCATATGACTGGTGTATAGCATCTGCCTTTTAATCAGCTCAAGGTACAATTTGTGATATAACTTTGAATTACATGATTATTCTATCATTGGCTAATTGAAGACCTCATGCATCTGCGTAATGTTGCTAGGCATTAGCTGATAAAGAACATTCCTGAACTTCTCTCTATATCGTCCGAGAGAGGAATTTCTGTGGTTTCTTGATATGACTTCTTACTGAGGCAGGCCGTGCATCTGTTCCAAATAAAGCTGTGTTTATAATATCTGATACTTCGATAAGGATGTAATAGCAACAAAGCAGGAAAAAAAGCAGCAAAAGCAGCTTAAACAAAAGGATGTAATGATTAAACAAATTTTAATGTTTTTACCTTAAATTATCAACTTGACAGTCCCCCTGTCAGGGACCGGTCAGGGGCACACGAACAGACAACAACAGAGTGAGGCCCTGACACTGGTCCCAACCACTGTCCCATCCTTTTGGGGGTACCCGACTCCTTAATAGGTCGGCCCCAAACAGAAGACTAGGAGCTACACTGATTAAGTGCAGACACAAGACACAGACAAATGAAGACAGAACACAATAAGGAGGGGTCAGACTAGCCAGGTCAATACCGGTCGGGCGCAGCAGTACCAAATCACTGAGAGAGAGAATATTCAGGAGAACAGCAGGGTCAAATACAGAAAAGGCAAATGCAAAAGGAAGGGCTAGCTACAAGCAAAAGACCTCTATAGCAGGCACAGGTGACTGGTGAAGGCATCCTTAAATAGGTAAGCAGCGGACACAGAACAGAGGTGATTGGTGAAAGAAACACAAAACTAGATAGGGAAACAAGGCTGTCAATCAAGGAGGAACACTGGTTAACTGAAAGAGTGCTGGAGGATTCCTGGCCATGGGCGTTGGCCAGGATTCAATTACCTACAGAGAAAGAAGGAGCAGTTCACACTGGTGAATAAGAATACAAGGTATTATGTGAAAAATCATGGTTTACGTCGTACCGGCCGTGGCCGGCGACCAGAGCCAAAAGCAGTGGGCGTGCCAGGCACAATCATGACACCCCCCTAAAACATTAGAATCGGTTCCTGGATAATTCCCGGACACTAGATAAGGATAAGGAGAGGGATATCTGTCCCTATGACTTGTAAACTGACTGAGGTCCCTGCCTGAGGGTGTTGGCCAGATGTTCTCGAGCTATCCTCGGCCCCCGACAGCTGCTGACTCTCTAAACACGAAGACCTGTCATGAGATAGGAGGAATAAGAGATGAAAGAGGTTCTAGGGTCTGGGAAACTAAGAATGGTCACCCCTGAGGAAACCTCACACCTTGCTCTCATAATCCCCCCTTGTGGGTGATTGCTACCTCTTGTGCTCCTACACACACACACCCAAACGATACAGATGTAAAAAGGATAAATTTGTTCACTGTAATCACTTTCTTGGTATGATCCTTCAAATCTGGGTTCCAGAGAATCTCTGACGTGTTTCTGCACCCACACAAAGTCACCAGGTCGTAGCTTTGATCAGAGTTGGAATCTGGAATGGAGGAGAGCACTATGGCATGGATTAGTTTCAATTCATTACACAGATTTAAAATAAACTTTACAAGGTTATCATTCCCTGCACTCAACTGCTGTGGATGGTACCTCCCCAATCTCGGCGGGCCTGGGAATAATATCTTATAAGGTGTGAGACCAGTGGGCTGTTTAGGGGTGTTTCTGACAGAGTAGAGGGCAATGGGTAGGATCTCTGGCCAAGGGAGAGATGTTTCCTTGCTGGCTTTCAGAATTTTGTTCTTCAGAGTAGCATTCATTCTTTCTATTTTCCCACTGGATTGGGAAGGTAGGAAGTATGCAAGCCAAGGTCAGCTCCTACTAACTTCCAAATGTCTCTAGTTAGTTCTGCAGTGAATGCAAGTCCTTGATCAGATTCAATAACCTCAGGGATCCCGAATCTGCACACCAATTCAGTCAACAACTTCTTCACAGTGGTTCTGGCAGTCATATTGGTGACTGGGTAAGCTTTAGGCCATCCTGAGAACATATCCACCACCACTACAACATACTTGTACTTTCCACTCTTTGGTAATTCAATATGGTCAATCTGGATCCGCTGGAAAGTATATAGCGGTTTAGCCAAATGCTTATTTGGTGTTGGTACCAGTCCTCCAGGGTTACAAGCATTGCATATTTTACAACTTCTAGCATAGTTTCTTGCTGTGGTGGTGATTCCAGGTGTTGATTGAAGAAATCATCTAGTTCGTTCCTCTGTGGGTAGTACCATGAGCCCATTGTATTACAACTGGATATAATGCCCTTGGTAAACAAAGTTTATCATCTTTCCTCCAGAGTCCATCTTGGTGTATCTCTGCCCCCTCTTCCTCCCAACTTTTACTTTCCTTCGGGCTTATTTGAGTTTGAAATTGTCTCAACAGGTTAACACCTGGATTCAGTGCACCTTGTCCTTGACTCTTCGCTGCTTCTTCTTTCCTTCTTTCTTCTCACCTTATCCTTCTTTCTTCTCACCTTCTCCTTCTTTCTTCTTTTCTTCTTGTTTCTTCCTCTCTGCTCTGGTCAGTACATATACAGCCACTCCTGCTTCCTCTCGAATCGCTGGAAGAAGAGCCGCAGCCTTTGCAGCCAGGTCTGCGTGGTAATTGCCTCTTGCTTCTTCTGTCTCTATTTTCTGATGAGCTTTAGTTTTCAAAACAGCCACTTGAGCTGGCAATTGGAGAGCATGCATCAAGTTCTGAACAGCTTCTTGATTCTTGATAGGCGTTCCACTAGCTGTCTGGAAACCTCGCAGGGCCCACTTCAGGCCGAAGTCATGGGCTACTCTGTACATGTAGGCTGAGTCAGTGTATACGTTCACAGTCTTTTCTTCAGCGAGCTTACAAGCTTCTGTTACAGCCCAGAGTTCAGCTTCTTGGGCTGACATTCTCGAAAGTAAGGATGCAGCCTTCACGGTTTCTTGTACGATAACCACAGCAAATCCTGTATGGAATCATCCTTGAACATCTGCATATCTGGATCCATCTGTGTAAAAGACATAGTCTGGGTTCTCCAACTTGCATGCAGAGACAGTAGGAAGATGGGAGGTTTCAGCCTCCATCTGTTCAAGGCAATCATGATCGTCTGTAGCCGTGTGTTCTTCATCTGTGGCAATCTGATCTTCACCTTCCCACCTTGAGAGAGGAAGCAGAGTTGCTGGGTTGAGAGTAGTACACCTCTTCAAGGTGACATTCTCAGGCATCAGGGGTAATAACAGTAATATAATTCTAATAGGAGTCTGCTATAGGCCCCCAAATATAGCAGAACCCATAGAAGATATGCTCCTCAGGCAAATAGATGAAGCATCTAATCAGAATGAGGTTGTTAGTATGGGCGACTTTAACTACCCAGACATAAATTTGGGGAAAACTGAAACCTGTAGCTTCACAAAGGAAACAAGTTTTTGTCTATAACTAAGATAATTTCCAAATGGTGCAGGAAACCGACTAGAGGAAAGGCCCTTCTAGACTTAAAATTGACTAACAGACCTGACAGAGTAACAAAGGTTCGGTTGAGGGCACCTAGGGAATAGTGACCATAATATAATAAACTTCCATTTATACTTCAATAGAGCTTTTTGTCAGGGAGCCACAAAAACACTGAATTTGAGGAAGGCTAATTGTATCCTGCTTAGAGGGGCCCTAAACCGTTTTGGGACTGGGACAAGGTTTTTAAAAATAGCAGACCAATAAATAAATGGGAATCTTTTAAAAACATCTTAGGCCCCACTGTGAGAGGTACATGCCATATGGTAAAAAACTAATTAGAAACCGGAAAAAAACAATGTGGATCAACAGAGATTTAAAGGAGGCAATAAAAAACAAAAAGAAAACGTTTCAGCTACTAAAACAGGAGGGCAGTGAAGAGGCACACAAAAGCTATAAGGAAAAAAATAACATATGTAAAAAAATTATTAAGGCAGCAAAGCTGGAGACAGAAAGACGTATTGCCATAGAAAGTAAAAGTAACCCCCAAATATTTTTTAACTATATAAATAGTAAAAGATTAAAAAGAAAATGTTGGCCCTTTAAAAAGTTTCTGATGGATGGGGACTATAGAGGGCGAGAGAAAAAAAGCAAACCTATTAAACTATTTCTTCTCCACTGTATTTACCGAGGAGGATGAGCGTCCTGTTGATGAGCAAAGGGAGGAGGAAAATTCCAACTTAAATGTTTCTTGTCTAACCCAGCTCCGCCTTAGGAAGTTTAAAATAGACAAATCCCCAGGCCCTGACGGTATACACCCGCGTGTCCTAAGGGAGTTAAGTAATGTGATAGATAGACCCTATTCTTTTTTATTTATGGACTGTTAAATAACAGGGTATGTCCAAGGATTGGCGCATAGCAAATGTGGTGCCAATATTCAAAAAGGGGTCAAAAAGTGATCCTGGAAACCATAGGCCGGTAAGTTTAAACAGTCACATATATGTAAGTATACGCTGCTCACCGTTACATTGTGTTGAATCCTTTGCACCTGCTCCGCTGCTAGGGTGGATTACACAGTGGTTAAGCGCACGGTTTCCTGGCTCCCAGTTCCAAGCCAAACGTTTGCTTCAGTAAATAAAGGTAAGTTGAAACCAGCGAATCTTCTGTATAAAAATCACCCCTTTATTTAATCCAAGACAAGGGGGTACAATCAACCGATGTTTCG